>CM060962.1:237373753-237546253 GCA_030765045.1 Tenodera sinensis | reverse complement strand
AAGAAGATATAGGAATGAGAGCTTATAAGAATGGTTAGTACAAGAGTAGAGAAAGGCATGAGAGTGTAACACATCAGATTTGTTTAAGTTTTATGTATTCTTGACTCCCATGTTTAGGTTCATTTAGCTGATATACACATGGTTTTTATTAGCATTATCTTACTAGATAGATGAAAAATAAATAAAATGTAGTATGAGTACACTATGCACTATAATTTGTACTACACTACTGGAAAGATTATAATGTGTGATGTTCAGGTATACAGGTAAGGTATCATTTCAAGGTGGATTATGCATTTCTTCCAAATGCTTGGGATTTTGTACATCACATCTTTTACTCCTGTTTGTGAGGAGTAGTAACATACTACTTGCAATGGCAAAGCAATGTTGCACAACTAACGAGGACAAACATATGTCAGTAATATGTAATGAGAGTAGTTGCACACAGTTTGGTTAGTGGCGCCGTGGCCTAGCGGTTAGCACACACGCCTACCACCTAGGCGGCCCGGGTTTGATCCCAGGGACCCGCATGTGGTATTCGTGGTGGACGAAGCGGCGTCAGGGCGGGTTTTCTCCAGGTGCTCCGGTTTCCCCCGCCATGTCATTCCACCGGTGCTCTATCTTCATTCCATGTATCATCAGTGTCACCGCCTGCGGTGCCGTAGTAGTAAAAGCTGGCGTTAAACACTACAACTCACACAGTTTGGTTGACTTCTGTGACATGTAAATGCTGTTTAGTCATTCTTGAGCTAAAGAAACAAACAGATAAGGTTGTCACTCCAGCAGTCTGTCGAGTAAGGTGTAATATTAGATGTCCTAGTTGGGCAATTGCATAGGTGTGTTCGTTCAGAAACTAGAACGTTTAAATAAAAAAGGGTCTCTCAAGCCCATAGTGAGCAACAGAGGGTTAAGATTGAAGTACGTCTTGTTTCTCAGGTCAATTTGCATTGGTGTGGTTCTATCTTGGTAACATTTGAGGTCACTAGCATCATAGAAATTTAAATAGGTAGATGTATCAAAGAACTCATATTCTGTATGTATTATCTGAAAAAGAGCTGACCGTTGTTTCATGTGTGAATGATTTATATTAACAATGTTTGTATTTGGTATTTCATTAATGTATATTACAAAAATATTTTTTTGATTAATGCCTTGCATCTGGCAATAAAGCCATTAGCATTTGTGCTCTCCAATACTTTTGCACTATAGCTTTTTCTGCACATAGGGCTTCACAGGTCTTCAAGTGATCTTCATTTATCTGTGCTTGATTACTGTACAGGACACTTATTGGTGTAGTTGAGATGCCTATTCTATAGAGACGACTTGCTAGGCAGTCATGATCTGTCAGGAGTCTGAGGCAGCAACTTTTGTCTTTACCCCTCGAGTCATATTTCATAAATATTGAAGAGACTTAGCAGTATTAGTAACCACATTTTAGAGAGCACCATATTTTTATGTTTTGGCAGTTACATCGCTCTCTCACAACCCCCAGAATGTCTGGAGGACCACACCTGTCGGTTTACGGGTCTCACATACCTGACCGGGAGAATTATCAAAGTAAATTCACCGACCATATCCTCTGATTACCAATCAGAGGACGTATTACATGCCATGACAGGTCAGCATATTAGGGGTTAAGGTTTTATAGAGAAATTAGAGAAATGGAGAGGTTGGAAAAATAGACTCCCTAGCCCTCAGGAACCCTAATAGCATCGGGGTCGGAAGAGAACAAGAGATGACCAAGGCAAGTCCTATTATACTGTGTTGGCCGGGAGGGACTTGGGGCACAACCATGTCCCACCTTCCACTACTGCTCCCTCACTCATGATGGCCGTTGTGGGCCTAGGTGTGTGTTGCGGCAATTGGGCACTCCATGGCCTCAGAGTAGCCTGTGTTGAGGAACCCCCTATTTTACGGACTTACAGGTAGAATTTTAATCATGAAGAGATCTTTCATTTTTGTTTTGTATATTTTGTTTTGTGTTTCTTTTTGGTGAAGAAATGATAATCTTAGAGACTAATGGTTATATAAGGTGAATCAGGTTGAAGAGCATAACAAATTTATTGAATGACGTAGGGGTAGGGGTGAGTCTGTAGGGTTTAAGGGCCCGTTGACAACTTGGTCATTAGGTTGAATGATACATAATGTGGGAATTTGTTTCATGTCTACTGTGGTTAATTAGTTCATTCTTTGGCCTGTTGGGAACACTTTGTAGTTGTGCAGTCCATCCAGAAGAACTGCCAACATCTGTGTGAAAAATATTGTGAGAGATTGAAGTCAGTCACTTGCCTTAATGAAGAGGATATGGTTAAACAAAGAAAGATAGAAAGGAACAAATTAATGAGGCTATTGAAGGCCATGAGGCTGTAACAATTCACTGTAAATCAACAGGATTTTCAGGTTTTAAAACTTACCTATGGTTAGGTTACGTTACAGTGCTGTGTATGGGTTTCAAATATCAGAAAAGTAACTAAAAACAGCTATATTCACAGATTACAATAGCATAGCTGGATTGGCACTTTCTCTTGTGCCTGTGGAGTATCAACAAGATAGAGTGCTATGTTGACATTTTGCAGTGAATGTACTACATAAGAAAGTGTGTTAAAAAGGAATGGAGAGTGGTCAACGGGCTTTCTAAGTGTTCACATCTCCTCTTAAAGCCACTGATGTATGCATTTTTGTTCCTTAATATTTTTTATTAAGCATTTTATGTACAAGGTACATATGCAGCTATTACCATAATGTGTTCTGTTTAAAAATATTCAACTTTACATTACTACGCATTCTTGAAACAGTCTATAAAGTAGCCAGTCCCTCTATCATTGTTATTGGTTACCACTATAACATAAATACAAAGCTAGTTTTAGTTAAATTAAAATGTAAGGTACATGGGGAAAAAGGAGGAATGTCAATGTAAGACAAAAACTGAAGTAACACTACCAAGATATACTTTATGGGCAGGAGAATAGTTTAAGACAATGTCCAACCCAATAAAGCGAAACATCACTGAAATATAACACATTTCAGAAATCATGTACAATTGATGAAAGGGGAATGACAATACAAAACAATAAAGGGAAGGGGAATGTCACCAGGACTATTTTACACGACCCTGTGTTGATAGTTGTTTTATCTTACCATGTTTCAGTTATTCATGACTGTGATTTATTGCATGTTTTGCAATATTTACAGTTTTGCAATTATTTATAATTACAATGTCTGAGGAAGAGAACAGTAATGCAAGTATGGCATCAACCAAGAAGATAGTTTGGTTTGATTGATTGAGGTACTAAAGAAACTTACACTGTTCTCAAATTTGTTCACTTTGTAGTACATCGTGCCAAACACCTAGATTCGTGAAAATGGTGTTTCCAATTCATGAGCACTCGTACTTTGAGCAATCAGAACATGGCACTAATTTATCAGAAATTTGTGGCTGAAACACCAAAAGACTGGGCAGATTATTCTAGGAGTGCTAGAAATAAGCCCTTCGCTGCCCATGTAATCAAAGTTGATCAACCAATAATTTGTCAAAGGACCAAGTTTTTGACTCCTTTGTACAGAAAAGTTTGTCCTTTTAAAACAAGACCTTTAAGGGAACTTCTCATCTCCATTGAGTATCCACTATTCATGAAATACAGACATTTACAATGGCCTGTTGTAAATGTTCTAAGATTGACTGTACGGTTCCCAGAAACACCAGGTAGTGAGTTTGTTTTTCCAGATACATCTTGTGAATGTAAGTGCAAGAGTTACTATACATGAGGTTGCTTTACATTTGCAAACATGCTAGGAATGTTGAGGGTCCTATTTCAGGTTTACATCCAATCACTAAAGTAAAGTTTACTGATGTGCAAGTCATTAGATCTTTTTGTGGACCAGAGAGAACATCCTTCATTGGTACACTTCCTCACTATTAATTGAGAGATCTAATAATGCTATCTGTTATGGTTTGTTAAAAGTGACATTCCTCTTTATTTCTGTAATATTGTGTTGATAACGCTGACACTGACACTTCATTTTCCATTTTTTTTCAATTGTTAACATTTATTCTACATGTTCATTATTATCTATCTATAATACCAATTCATTTGGCTAATGTTAATTTATGTACATGCATTATTTTAGACAACATAATGGTTGAAACTTTCATATTGAATTATCTCAGTTTGTTGAAAATATGACTTTTCCCCTTTTTCCCATGTATCCTTCATATGCTATGATAGTTTCCAAGATTATGTGATATCTTATAAAGTATAATAAGTGAATACGTGATTTGGAATAAAACAGTCAAGTTTATCATCACAATTACTCTATTACAGAGATGTGCCCTACAAATGGAATGTGGCAGCAAATGCTATGGTTATTTCTCTTGGAGTTCACAGTCCCACTCATCTATTGAAGAGAATATGGTTGGTATCAATGCAACTTATGCTCGAGCATTAGGACTGAAGGAAGGAGAAATTGTGTCTTTAAGTACACATCCCAAAATTATTTCAGTGAGCAGGATAAGTGTCTCACCACTGACAGGAGAAGATTGGGAAATACTAGTAAGTTTTAATACACAATAAGCCACAATGCATTCAGAATCAAATGAGAAAAATTTGTGGTTAGGTTAGGCAGGTTAAGGGAGATGGCATTATATTCAGGCAGAAAGTCAATAGTTGCTCTCATTCATATCTGGTTAAAAAATGAAAATACATTTCCTTAAGCTTTAGCATAAGGGTGCTACTCACACACTTTATCTTGAGCCCTGGGATCTAATGGTAGGAGAAGTCTGGGTCAAGAAGGCCTTTACTTTACCAAAATAACAATTGAGCATCACTGACCATACTTCAGTGTTACTGCTTGTGCATTTCACTGTATTGTTTTACTTTTGTTGCTGCTCTCTTGTGTTGTCATACTGGTTTACTTTTGTGTTTAACCAACTCAAACAGGAATTTTAAGTACTAAACGCCTGAAGCAGATCCAGCTTTGACATCCGTGTAAATAGTAAAAGAATAAGCCACATGTGTAGCCTTTTACTTCAGCCATTAACTAACCTGGAAAAAACAGTGGCGGAAACTACCACTCATGGGTTTCTGTGATACAATTTAAAATATTTTGACAAAATAACAAAAATCAGTCCAGCTGCTTTTCTATCACTTTATTTTCCGTCCAAAATTTTATCACACACAGTTTTCTTCTCGTCAACATGTCTACAGTCTTTGATGCAATCACAACTCACAACTGTGTAGTTCTCATAACCTTGACTTTCAGTGTCTTTCTTCACTTTCTTTGTCTCTCATACACTGACTACGATGATACAATCACTCAATGCTCATTAAATCTTCTTTATGATGCGTCGACACATGCACAGCTGTCTCACTGAATCACAGACCCACTCGTGTCTATAATTGTAACTAACTGCTCTGCTGTTTCCTCACCTCCTTATATATATGGGAAGAGGTCACATGGACCTTTCTAGATTTCCAGAAAACAATGGCAAAGATGCAGCTAAACCTTTTTCAAAGGCTCCGGAAACCCTTTGTGTTGCCGGTTCATTGTTAGTCATGTGTTTGCTTGTAGGAGTACTGTGGGGAAGCTTGTCCTTGCATTTTTGTTTCCTCTCGGCCTGTTATGTGGTGTGAAGTAGCATAGCCCTAAAAGTCCTATGTTTTGCGTCATGGCCAGCATCACAGTATGATTGTGTGAAAGAAATGAAAGGTCCTGTTTCCATTTTTAACAACAACACCATCTGAGAGTTCAAGATATAGTGTACAAATAGCACTTATCTGGATCTGTAAGGAGTAATTGATGGATATTCTTTAGATTGGGTGACGCGAGCACTTGGTCAGAATTTCGGCCAAGTCCAACTCGGCAGTGTGTACGAATGGTCACGAAAGTTGCTGAAGTTGCTGTGTTAATTCAGCGCTGCCAACAGCACAATTTCCTCATGAGTTTGTTGCCAATAGTAAGTTTGAATGTTTTAGCGGGACCCGGCAGTATGCTAGTGACCTTGTTAGAAGCAAGTTGTGAGAGTGCAATGAATCACTTCATTAGCATAGTATTGCGTCCTGGCACCCTCTTTCACCTTTTCCTTTCTGCCTATATCCTATGCATCTCAGCACATGGGGCTCCGTAAATGGATTTTTTCTGCACTCGAAAAAAAAAAAAAAAAATAAATAAATAAAAAAGAACGATAATTAATAAAAATAATATAAATATAATAATATAGTAAATATAACACTATTAAATATAATAAATATAATATATATAAATAATATATAATATAATAAAATTAATAATATAATAAAATAATATAATATAAATTAAATAAATAAAAAAGAATGATAAATAATAAATATAATAGGTTAATTTCACGGGAACACATACCTAGGGGTACAAAAATATTTTTTATGAAACAGCTCTAGTGAACAAACAATTTAAATTTTGAGGTATTAAACTTTTTAAAATTGTGTAATATAATTCACAATTTACACTACAGATGGCAGCACAGATTTAAGAAGTAACCATATTTCTGAACATAAAACTACTAGAAGATTGTATCATTTTAAAGATCTGATAATTTGATTAATTTTATAGGTAAGTATGTGATTTAGTTATATGTTAATTACTACCTCATGTACTTCAATTACAAATAATAACAGTAAAATTACTAACAATACTATTTAGTATTAGGACGTATATTGTTTTCTAACCTTCACTGTCATGTAAGTCACAAAATTATACATTTATTTTTCTTAAATGACTATAAAGCATTGATAAAAAGCTGAATTTTTCTTTTTTCTAGTCCTGAAAAACAAGCATATGGCAAGAAACTGAACTAAGGAAACTAAAAGCATTATTTTTCACATAGAAATTTATTGTCGTGTAAGTCATAATTTTCACAAGTAATAATTTTGTTTTTATGTATGTATCTTTATTAGTGAAATACAAAGTAAAAGTAATCAATGGTAATAAATATTTTGAAATATACATTGAACTTAATTTGAACAGTAATATTGAATTTACATAACCTATCTTTTTCAGATTTCTCATGATCGAAAATGTCCACTACAGCTGCTGAAAGAAAAAGAAAACAGATAGAGAAACTTAAAAAAGAGGGTAAATATGAGGAATTTAAGGAAAAACAAAGTGAAATGCAAAAGCTAAGAAGACAGAAAATAAAGAGCAAATTGAAATTAGAAGAAAAAGAAAGATTAAGAAAGAAATGTCGGAGACAGACAGAAGATGCTTCAAGTTCATCAACCTACGTCACCCTCAAAAATGTATAAGTCACCCTGTTCTTTGGGTAAAGCTGTTGCTAAGGCAAAAAAAGCACTTCCACAGAGCCCAAGAAAATGTGCAGTAATTGTAAACAAATTAGCAACTGATATCATACCTAAGATTCTAGCTACGTCACCTCCGCATAGGCAAGAAAATAGTGACAGAGTGATTTCAGAAGATGTCAAGTCTCTAGTCAGAACATTTTATGATAATGACAAAATTTCTTACCAAATGCCTGGAGCAAGAGATTACATAATTGTACGGTCTTCAGAAGGTAAAGAGAAGATACAAAAGCGTTACCTTTTCCTTACACTGGGGGAAACTTACCAACAATTCACAAATGAATACCCAGAAACAAAAATTGGTCTGATGAGATTTGGGGAGCTCAGGCCAAAACATGTCTGCCTTAGAAGCAAAACACCAGCTAATCTGTGCTTATGCATTTATCATGAGAACATGAAGTTGCTACTAGCATCATTTCCAGAAATGCCTAACAGCATATCTTCTTTTGTAAAGAACATTGTTTGTAATGAGGATGAAGAAAAGTGCATGATGTCTCAATGTGAAGTATGTATGAATGGAAAGAAGTATGATCAGTATGTGAAAGATTTATTTTCTGATGATCGATTAGGAGATGAAATAACTTATCAACAATGGTTAAAAGATGAGGATGGCAATATTAGGAGAAAAAGACTGTGTGGCAATGTTGATGATGTCCTACTAGTGTTGAAGAAGAAATTGTCACCCTTTCTTCAACATACATATATTTATATGAAGCAGTCATCTCACTTTGAAAGCTTGAAAAATAATCTTTCACCTACAGAAATTTGTATTCAAGTAGACTTCAGTGAAAACTATGTTTTCCAATATCAAGACGCAATTCAGTCAGCTCACTGGGTGTCCAATAGTTGTACGTTGTACACAGCAATAATATATAGTTTTCATCAGGAAATGGACATTTACAGCACAAATCTTACGTTATTGTTTCTGACTATCTGCACCATGATAAGTTTGCTGTAGCACATTTCAATGAACTACTTCTGAATGATTTCAGAAAATGTCATCCAGAAATTGTACTCACTCACATTCACTATCAGTCTGATGGCACAGCGTAACATTTTAAGCAGAAGTATACTCTGGCCTTAATTACTCTGCAATCAATAGAAACATCATGGCACTTCTCTGTGACTGCACATGGGAAGGGACCAATAGATGGACTCGGGAAACTGTCAAGAGATGTGTACGAGAAGCATCAAGAGCCAGAAAAATAGATCCTCAAACTGCTTATGAATTTGCTGAGCATGCGCAAAACTTATGTCCGAATATTTATATTTTATACAGTTGTGAGAATGATATTACTTCAAAAAAGTCTGAATTGTTAGTACTTTGGAGTCCAGATGGAAAACAAATTTGTAGCATTCCTGACACAAGACAGTACCACTACTTTCATGTTGTGGACAAATATCAAATTGAATGCTCTATGATTTCATATAAAAACAATATGAAAATATTTGATTTTGTTAAAGGTTCCTTTATTTCCCATGTTGGCAAGGAAACACTTTCTGATGAATGTACTGGAAATGTGTCAGTTGCAGACTGGATTTTAGTTGCATTTCCTGGGAAGAGATCCATCACATATTTTGTAGGAAATGTGATCAACAAGTGTGATGCTGAAGATGAAGTTTATGTAAAATTTCTGTGTTATGATTTAGATACTGGAAAATTTCATTGGCCCTTGCATGATGACAAATCATATGTAGAAATTAAGGATGTGAAAAGAATACTACCTCCTCCCAATCAAGACCAAAGACAAAAATATTCTTTCAATGTTGACTTTAGTGATGTTACTTTAGGTTAGAAGTACTAATATTATTCAGGAGAATATCACTGATAAATGATTCATTCTATAATAACAGTTTTGTACTCTTTATTTGTATTTTACACTGTTCTTTCTGTATAATTTAAAAGTGCAATACATAGAGGAAGGAGGTGTCGTGTAAGTCAAGAATTCGTGTCGTGTAAGTCACACTATATTTAATTTTTTTTTAATATGGAAATGGTTACATTATTTTTGTTATTAAATGCTTAAATAGTATCCTGGCTTTGTATAATTAATAGGTATATATTTTTTTTGTGCCTAAAAGAGCAGAGTTTTTGCCTTGATTAACAAGAGGTGTTTCATGGCTTCCATTCATGTCGTGTAAGTCACACTGATGTTTATATATTTATTATTAAAATACCAACAACTCTGATGTTTTAATATTTGGTCATTATCTGCTACTATAGGAAACTGTTTCATGAAAAAATTATGAATGGAATAGTGTTTGAAATAAATGAGATATTTTTGTTTCAAAATGTAAATATTCTTTCATTGTCGTGTAAGTCACGCATGAAATTAACCAATAATATAATAAATATAATATAAATATAATAACATTAACATTAAATAATAATATAAAAAAATAATATAAAATAAATAAACAAAAAAGGAAGGATAAATAATAAACATAATAAAAATATAATAATATAATAAATATAATATTAATATAATATAAATATAATAAATATAATATATAGTATTATATATAAATAATATATATAATATATAATATAAATGTAATAATAAATAATAATATAATAAAATAAAAAAATAAATAAATAAAAAAAGAAAGAGCCAGCGTTTCATGGACCCAGTAACAAGGCAATAACGATAATGTATACAGTAATTTCCACAACAATAGTATGGAGTCGCACTAGCGATATATCTGTGTGAGCAAAATAATGTACACAATATCTGGCCGGCAAGTGCTAAGTCACCAATTTTAAAGAAGAGCCGAATGCATTTACTTAATAAACTAAGGCATCAAATATTACTGCTTTTTTAAGGATAAATAAATAAATAAATAAATAAATAAATAAATAAATAAATAAATAAATAAATAAATAAACGGATTGGTTTTTAAGTGCAGAATATAAGCGTGAGCAAAATAATGTACACAATGAGCAAAATAATAATGTACACAATAATTTCCACAACAATAGTATGGAGTCGCGCTAGCAGTATGTCTGTGGCGGCAACGACGCGAGTGCATTTGTGTATGGAGTCGCGCTAGCGATATGTCTGTGGCGGCAACGATACGAGTGCATTTGTGTTTAATCTGTTGGCAACCAAAAGTAGTGTAGTGTAAAAAGCATTGTTGGCAGATGTGAAAATCGTCTGCTACTGACAGCTAGCTCATGCAGCGAAACCTAGTGGCGATTCTGAAACCACTGTCGGCACATGTCCAGTAAGTAACTTTGGACTTAGAATCTGGCTGGCAAGTGGCAAGTAACCTAATCTAAAGAAGAGCCGAGTAATTGTTTCTTATATTATAAGGAAAAATGAGTTCATCTGGTAAGAGTTGAATAACTTGAATTGAAGGGATGCATATTTCAAAGTTAAGGAACATCTTCTATACTGTGAACTGTAAAGTACCACAGTAAACAGATTGTTTTCCATTAGTACTCATGTATTTAGTTTGAATATGATGGAAAAAATCTGCAATAAATGTATCATTTTGCAACTTTACAAGGGTGCTCTATAAATCATGTGTAAGTTAGAATTGCCTTTGGTAAAAGAAGAAAAATATAAGATGTTTATGCACCAAAAGAATTACAAAAATTCAAAGGTTTCATCAAGTAACAAAATCACATTTCTCTAGTATACAACTTATTATTATGTACAATTCAGACATTTTTGTCTGAAGCTGCATTAACATTGGTGTGGTCATAGTACTCTTCTAGTCTCTTTTTTCACTAGACCATAGCCCATAAGCCCAGATAATCATTTTATATAATGACACTAGCTATGAGAGCCTACACAGGTATTATTTAAGCAAAATGGAGTAGTAGTGCTTCATTAATACAGGAGAACAGATGATTTAAGAGATGATTTTTAACTGTATATTCACTGTGTTTCTGATATAAGAATTTCCAGGTAGCTTGTAACCTTGGTGTGACATACTGTGAAGACAGATTTTATTCTTTGGTGATTGAGATGCAAGTGATGTGATTCCCTGGTATTACATGAACAATAGTCATAACTCCTGCTAAAATATGGTAGATTTTTATGAATGAAAACAACAATCTCAAAAATGTAAATACAGATTAACAGTAATATACAGAATTCTCTGAATATTGGTTTAGTTGGTGAATTCGTAGGAACATGTTTCATTATTTTTACAATGCACTTATTTAGTAAAAATATATCTATTGATTTAGTTGAAGACCTCCAGAAGATTATGCCATAAGAAAGTAAAGAATGTATACATCCAAAATAGACCACTTTTAAAATTTCAGAAGAAGGTCCATAACTAAAGACTATTGCATAACTCGTTGGCTGAGCTTTGTAATTATAAAATTTATGAGTGTCTTCCATCTTAGGTCAGTATCAATCCATACTCCTAGAAACTTTGTGCTATTAGTTTGCTTAATTTTGGATTTCTAATGCTAATATTCACATCAGATTGTTGGTTTATTACTTGGGGGCTGAAGTGCATGCATACAGTTTTTCAACATTTAAGACTAGTTTATTTTTCTTTAGCTATGTACTCAACTCTACATTTGCCCTGTTACTGCCATCTTGGAGACCATTTAGGGCTTTACCAAGAAGAAGAGATCTCGTACTGAAATTACCTATAACCCTGACTAAAAATTGAAGGTCGCCTTGTATAAATTTTACTAATTTGACACAGCTGGTTACCTGTGAAGCAATCGTCATCTACAGCCATGATGTGAGTATAAAGATGTGCTTGCTCACCTGCCCAAAATGCATCTTCCCTTGCAGAGAATGCTACTTTTTTTAAATAGTGTTTAATGCCTGCTATTACTACAGAGTTCACTCAGTGACACCAGTGACATAAAATGATAATTGAGAAAGAAACGTTCTAGGTCTAAGCTTAGGATACCTCTTTGGCATTTGCCAGTTATGAGGGCTAAGGAAAACCTGAAAGTCAGACTAAATGGTCTTAGTGGGTTTGAACCACAGAGTCACAAGCCCATTCCTTAATGAGCTCAGCTATGTGTTGGTAGATGCCATTTCAGAGGACGTACATACACATCATGAGTGCATGATGTATGAATATTACATTAAAAATAATAGGTAAGTAATGACCACTGCTTGTGTTAAATCAATGTTGCACACATATTTTGCTTTGCTCAAATTAATGGCAGGTTATATTTCATGGCCCCTTTGTCCTCATTCTCAGCTGCTAGGCTAATAACCAGTGATTGTCCAATCTTTTTTCTTCCGTGAGTGCTTTAATTGTCATCTGATGTTGAGTCACTGAACTTAGAGATTGAAAATAGACAATAGTTTAATCTCAAAGTTTGCTTCCTCAGCACCAGATGACGCTACAAACAGCCAAGAAAATGTGTTACATTAACTCAACAGTTGTGAAACTAATCATAAGTTTCTTTGCTATGTAGGTTGTTGTTGTTGTTGTTCTTCTTCTTCTCCTTCTCCTCCTACTACCCCTACTCCTACTCGTACTTCTACTTCTTCTACTTCTACTTCTTCTTCTTCTTCCATGCTGCAAAGTTGATGCATCGTTTTTTCCCTTCTTCCAGCTAACTGTTTCACAGCATCTTCCCATGTCATCCTTGGTCTTCCTGCAGGTCTTTGTCCTTGAGACTTTGCTTTCACAAACTGACACAGCTTTCGATAGTCCTCTATTCTAATTATATGTCCATACCAGGCAAGTTGTCCTCTATTCTCCTACTTACTGTCTTCTGTTGTAGTTCCTCTCTGATCCTCTCATTCATCATCCTGTCCCTTCTCGTTTTCCCACATATCATTGACACCTCATTTGTACTGTGCCTACCCAACTTATATTATTCTTCCTTGCTGTCCAACTCTCACAGCCATATAGTAGCCATGCATTATAAACATGTGTCTTTGTCTTCTTCACAATGTTTAAAACAGTAATACTTCCAATCTTATTACATGGAGCAGAGAGCTGGACTCTTCTGCAGAAACAAGAAAGCAAAATAACAGCTATGGAATTAAGATATTTGAGATGAGTTATGGAGAAGACTAGAGGAGTCATGATTAGAAATGCAACATTAACAGAGGAACTGGGTATCCACTATGTGAAACAAATTATAGAAAAAAGACAACTGTTGTGGTATGGTCATGTATCATGCATGGCAGAGGAAAGAAAACCCAAACAATATTTGTAGGTGAGACCGGAAGGAAGAAGAGCAAGAGGAAGGCCATGTATGTTTTATCAAGAATATATTGAGAAGAAGGGCAATGAAAGAGGGAAAACAATGACTGAAATGAAGACAAAGGAGTTAGGGAAAGAAGAAGAAGAAGTCTTTGTCTTCTTATTAACTTCTTTTATTCCCAAATAATATCACTGCTAAGAGCGTAATATGCAGTAATTGTTTTTTGTATTCTCCTATGTATTTCCCCTTGCAGCTTGCTTATTTCATGGATGACCACTCCTAGGTATTCATATTGTTCTACTTAAGTAATTTGCTGTCCTTCATACTGAATATTTATTTACGTAGGTTAAAAGTTTAAAATAACCAATGCTTTTTTGTTTCCATAGGAGCTGAGCAGTGATACAGTCCAGTCATCGATGTTGAATCAGGTTAGAGTCGTGTGTCAGCAACAGCTTCTAGTTACCTGGGTATCAAAATCAATGCATATTTTTTTAAGAGTAGGTGAGTATATTGTTATTGGCTGGGCATGTGGTGCTATGTGAACGCTTAATTAAAAAAGCTTTTTTTTTTAAACCTGAAAATGATTCCAAGGTTTCTCTGGCTTCCAGTCAGACTCTTCTAAGTTACCAACTGACATTCTAGAAAATTTAAGACTTGCTAGACTCAAAGATTCTGTTCAGCTTCTGAACATAATCTGGTATCATAGTCAACTTTGTCAAATTACAACAAGCCAAAGTCACTACTTTGATATTTTCAAGAAACCTTTGCTCTAGGTAAACACTTCCCTATCATAAATACCATTTGGGGCATCAAAGCAACCATCACCAAACTTTTACTGGGTAGTGCAGAAGAAACATGGCATGAAGCTTCTAGGGACCTCGCTAAAATCATTCTCCTGAAGTACATCAGCACTGAAGTAGCCATAGAACAGCAGTATCTTTGTAAGAACAATAACTTTGTCATTTTACCAGCTGATAATGGTAATGCTACAATTTACTCTCAACACAGCAGAATGAAAATCCAATTACTTCTGTATGCCACAAATTATAGAGTAGTCAAAAAAGAACTCCACTAATACAACAGAGAAACACACAATACAGCTTGTCAAAACTATGAAAGGTAGTTCAACCTTCAAGCTCTATACCATCCAGAATTTATAGTTCACCAAAAATCCACAATCTGAAAGTTCCTCTTAGACCAATTAGGATGCCATTCATAGTACCAATATTTTTATTTGTTTGTTTGGTCCCATATGAGCAAAGCTCGAGGATATTGAACTTATATAATTACGGAACATGTATGTAGCATTTGTAAACCACGACCATTTCAAACATGAACTTCCCACAATGCTTTAAAGTAGGTCAACAATAACAAGTAAGTGTAAATCACCATTCTATACAGTATATACAGAGTGAGTATATAAAAATTACTTTAAATTTTTCTTCAAGACTATGTTGATTGGGATTGCCTAATAGTTTTAGGTAACACAGAAGGTTATAAATTTTTATTTCAGAAAGACTGTATCCTTTTTGGAACAGTTTTGAGTTATGTGCTGATATATGCAAATTGCCTGCATGCCTTGTACAGTAGTCATGCACAACAAGATTTGTTGTGAAGTTATAATTATCTGTAAGATATCTGAAGAGAGAATGTATGTATTCACCAGCAAGAGTAAGAATTTTTGGGGTTTTAGCCCACAGGAATGGCAGGGCCCAATGTCACAATTAATGTATATGGCCCTTTTTTGTACTATAAATGCTTGCTGTGTCCTGAGTTACCCCAGAAGATGTCATATTGCAACAGAGAGTGAAATAGCAAAGTATGCTGTTCTTAAGGTATTTTGGTTCAGCAGATTTTCTTAATGCAAAATGAGCAGAGCTAAGTTTTGGTAGCATGATTTTTAATCGTTTTCTCCAGCTTTGTTTTGGATACTTCCCTTATGGAGCAATTGTTAATCTCTCGACTGATCTACAGCGGATGATGGAAGCAGAAGCTTTTGAAACATATCCTTTTAATTTACATTACATTACATCACATCACACATCACACATCACATCACATCAACACACATCACACATCACATCATCACATCACATCATCACACATCACATCATCACACATCACATCATCACACATCACATCATCACACATCACATCATCACACATCACACATCACACATCACATCACATCACATCACACATCACACACCACACACCACACACCACACCACACACCACACCACACCACACCACACACCACACCACACACCACACCACACCACACCACACACCACATCACACATCACATCACATCACACATCACATCACACACCACATCACACCACATCACACCACACTACATCACACCACATCACACCACACTACATCACACCACATCACACCACATCACACCACATCACACCACATCACACCACATCACATCACATCATCACACACCACACATCACACATCACATCACACATCACATCACACACCATACATCACACACCACACATCATACACCATACACCACACACCACACATCACACATCACACATCACACACCACACATCACACATCACACCTCACACATCAGACATCACACATCACATCACACATCACACCACACATCACACATCACACCACACATATCACATCACACACATCACATCACACACATCACACACATCACATCACACATCACATCACACATATCACATCACACATATCACATCACACATCACACACATCACATCACACATCACATCACATCACACATCACATCACACATATCACATCACACATATCACATCACACATATCACATCACACATATCACATCACACATATCACATCACACATATCACATCACACATCACATCACACATCACATCACACATATCACATCACACATATCACATCACACATATCACAACACACATCACATCACATATCACATCACATCACACATCACACATATCACATCACACATATCACATCACACATATCACATCACACATATCACATCACACACATCACATCACACATATCACATCACACATATCACATCACACATCACATCACATCACACATCACACATATCACATCACACATATCACATCACACATATCACATCACACATATCACATCACACATATCAGATCACACATATCACATCACACATCACATCACACATCACATCACACATCACATCACATCACACATCACATCACACATATCACATCACATATCACATCACACATATCACATCACACCTATCACATCACACATATCACATCACACATCACATTACACATCACATCACACATATCACATCACACATATCACATCTCACATATCACATCACACATCACATCACACATATCACATCACACATATCACATCACACATATCACATCACACATCACATCACACATATCACATCACACATATCACATCACACATATCACATCACACATATCACATCACACATATCACATCAACACACATCACATCAACACACATCACATCAACACACATCACATCATCACACATCACATCAACACACATCACATCAACACACATCACATCAACACACATCACATCAACACACATCACACATCACATCATCACATCATCACACATCACACATCACATCATCACACATCACACATCACATCATCACACATCACACATCACACACCACACACCACACATCACACATATCACACATCACACATCACATCATCACACATCACACATCACACACCACACACCACACATCACACATCACATCACACACCACACATCACACACCACACATCACACACCACACATCACACACCACACATCATACACCACACATCACACACCACACACCACACATCACACACCACACATCACACCTCACACATCACACCTCACACACCACACATCACATCACACATCACATCACACATTATATCACACATCACATCACACATCACATCACACCACACATGACATCACACATCACATCACATCTCACATCACACATCACATCACACATCACATCACACATCACATCACACATCACATCACATCACAGATCACACATCACACATCACATCATCACACATCACATCACATCACACATCACATCACATCACACCACATCACACATCACACACCACATATCACACCCCACACATCACACACCACATATCACACCCCACACATCACACAACACATATCACACCACACATCACATCACACACCACACATCACAAATCACATCACACACCAGACATCACACACCACACATCACACACCACATATCACACACCACACATCACACCACACATCACATCACACCACACATCACACACCACACATCACACCACGCATTTAACACCACACATCACACACCACACATCACACCACACATCACACCACACCACACACCACACCACACACCACATCACACATCACATCACATCACACATCACATCACACACCACATCACACACCACATCACACACATCACACACCACATCACACCACACCACATCACACCACATCACACCACATCACACCACATCACACCACATCACATCACATCACATCACCACACATCACACATCACATCACACATCACATCACACACCATACATCACACACCACACATCATACACCATACACCACACACCACACATCACACATCACACATCACACACCACACACCACACATCACATCACACACCACACACCACACATCACAAATCACATCACACACCAGACATCACACACCACACATCACACACCACACATCACACACCACACATCACATCACACCATACATCACACACCTCACATCACACCACGCATTTAACACCACACATCACACACCACACATCACACCACACATCACACCACACATCACACCACACCACACACCACACCACACACCACATCACACATCACATCACATCACACATCACATCACACACCACATCACACACCACATCACACACATCACACACCACATCACACCACACCACATCACACCACATCACACCACATCACACCACATCACATCACAACACATCACCACACATCACACATCACATCACACATCACATCACACACCATACATCACACACCACACATCATACACCATACACCACACACCACACATCACACATCACATCACACATCACACACCACACACCACACATCACACCTCACACATCAGACATCACACATCACATCACACATCACACCACACATATCACACATCACTCATCACACCACACATATCACATCACACACATCACATCACACACATCACACACATCACATCACACATCACATCACATATATCACATCACACATATCACATCACACATATCACATCACACATATCACATCACACATCACACATATCACATCACACATATCAGATCACACATATCACATCACACATCACATCACACATCACATCACACATCACATCACACATATCACATCACACATATCACATCACACATATCACATCACACATCACATCACACATATCACATCACACATATCACATCACACATATCACATCACACATATCACATCACACAACACATCACAAATATCACATCACACATATCACATCACACATATCACATCACACATCACATCACACATCACATCACACATATCACATCACACATCACATCACACATCACATCACATCACACATCACACATATCACATCACACATATCACATCACACATATCACATCACACATATCACATCACACATATCACATCACACATCACATCACATCACATCACACATATCACATCACACACATCACATCACACATATCACATCACACATATCACATCACACATATCACATCACACATCACATCACATCACACATCACACATATCACATCACACATATCACATCACACATATCAGATCACACATATCACATCACACATCACATCACACATATCACATCACACATCACATCACACATATCACATCACACATATCACATCACACATATCACATCACACATATCACATCACACATATCACATCACACATATCACATCACGCATATCACATCACACATCACATCACACATATCACATCACACATATCACATCACACATATCACATCACACATATCACATCACACATCACACATCACATCACACATCACATCACACATATCACATCACACATATCACATCACACATATCACAACACACATCACATCACATATCACATCACATCACACATCACACATATCACATCACACATATCACATCACACATATCACATCACACATATCACATCACACATATCACATCACACATATCACATCACACATATCACATCACACATCACGTCACATCACACATCACACATATCACATCACACATATCACATCACACATATCACATCACACATATCAGATCACACATATCACATCACACATCACATCACACATCACATCACACATCACATCACACATCACATCACACATATCACAACACACATCACATCACACATATCACATTACACATATCACATCACACATATCACATCTCACATATCACATCACATCACACATATCACATCACACATATCACATCACACATATCACATCACACATATCACATCACACATCACATCACACATATCACATCACACATATCACATCACACATATCACATCACACATATCACATCACACATTTCACATCACACATATCACATCAACACACATCACATCAACACACATCACATCATCACACATCATATCAACACACATCACATCAACACACATCACATCAACACACATCACATCAACACACATCACACATCACATCATCACATCATCACATCATCACACATCACACATCACACATCACATCATCACACATCACACATCACATCATCACACATCACACATCACACACCACACATCACACATCACATCACACACCACACATCACACACCACACATCACACACCACACATCACACACCACACATCATACACCACACATCACACACCACACACCACACATCACACACCACACATCACACCTCACACATCACACCTCACACACCACACATCACATCACACATCACATCACATCACACATTATATCACACATCACATCACACATCACATCACACCACACATGACATCACACATCACATCACATCTCACATCACACATCACATCACACATCACACATCACATCACACATCACATCACATCACAGATCACACATCACACATCACATCATCACACATCACATCACATCACACATCACATCACATCACATCACACCACATCACACATCACACACCACATATCACACCCCACACATCACACACCACATATCACACCCCACACATCACACAACACATATCACACCACACATCACATCACACACCACACATCACAAATCACATCACACACCAGACATCACACACCACACATCACACACCACATATCACACACCACACATCACACCACACATCACATCACACCACACATCACACACCACACATCACACCACGCATTTAACACCACACATCACACACCACACATCACACCACACATCACACCACACCACACACCACACCACACACCACATCACACATCACATCACACACCACATCACACAACACATCACACATCACACACATCACACCACACCACATCACACCACATCACACCACATCACACCACATCACATCACATCACCACACATCACACATCACATCACACACCATACATCACACACCACACATCATACACCATACACCACACACCACACATCACACATCACACATCACACACCACACACCACACATCACATCACACACCACACACCACACATCACAAATCACATCACACACCAGACATCACACACCACACATCACACACCACACATCACACACCACACATCACACCACACATCACATCACACCACACATCACACACCACACATCACACCACGCATTTAACACCACACATCACACACCACACATCACACCACACATCACACCACACATCACACCACACCACACACCACACCACACACCACACACCACATCACACATCACATCACATCACACATCACATCACACACCACATCACACACCACATCACACACATCACACACCACATCACACCACACCACATCACACCACATCACACCACATCACACCACATCACATCACAACACATCACCACACATCACACATCACATCACACATCACATCACACACCATACATCACACACCACACATCATACACCATACACCACACACCACACATCACACATCACATCACACATCACACACCACACACCACACATCACACCTCACACATCAGACATCACACATCACATCACACATCACACCACACATATCACACATCACTCATCACACCACACATATCACATCACACACATCACATCACACACATCACATCACACACATCACACACATCACATCACACATCACATCACACATATCACATCACACATATCACATCACACATATCACATCACACATATCACATCACACATCACACATATCACATCACACATATCACATCACACATATCAGATCACACATATCACATCACACATCACATCACACATCACATCACACATATCACATCACACATATCACATCACACATATCACATCACACATCACATCACACATATCACATCACACATATCACATCACACATATCACATCACACATATCACATCACACAACACATCACACATATCACATCACACATATCACATCACACATATCACATCACACATCACATCACACATATCACATCACACATATCACATCACACATCACATCACGCATCACATCACATCACACATCACACATATCACATCACACATATCACATCACACATATCACATCACACATATCACATCACACATATCACATCACACATCACATCACACATATCACATCACACACATCACATCACACATATCACATCACACATATCACATCACACATATCACATCACACATCACATCACATCACACATCACACATATCACATCACACATATCACATCACACATATCACATCACACATATCAGATCACACATATCACATCACACATCACACATCACATCACACATCACATCACACATATCACATCACACATATCACATCACACATCACATCACACATATCACATCACACATATCACATCACACATATCACATCACACATATCACATCACACATCACATCACACATATCACATCACACATATCACATCACGCATATCACATCACACATCACATTACACATATCACATCACACATATCACATCACACATATCACATCACACATCACATCACACATCACATCACATCACACATCACATCACACACCACATCACACACCACATCACACACATCACACACCACATCACACCACATCACACCACATCACACCACATCACACCACATCACATCACAACACATCACCACACATCACACATCACATCACACATCACATCACACACCATACATCACACACCACACATCATACACCATACACCACACACCACACATCACACATCACATCACACATCACACACCACACACCACACATCACACCTCACACATCAGACATCACACATCACATCACACATCACACCACACATATCACACATCACTCATCACACCACACATATCACATCACACACATCACATCACACACATCACACACATCACATCACACATCACATCACATATATCACATCACACATATCACATCACACATATCACATCACACATATCACATCACACATATCAGATCACACATATCACATCACACATCACATCACACATCACATCACACATCACATCACACATATCACATCACACATATCACATCACACATATCACATCACACATCACATCACACATATCACATCACACATATCACATCACACAACACATCACACATATCACATCACACATATCACATCACACATATCACATCACACATCACATCACACATATCACATCACACATATCACATCACACATCACATCACACATCACATCACATCACACATCACACATATCACATCACACATATCACATCACACATATCACATCACACATATCACATCACACATATCACATCACACATCACATCACATCACATCACATCACACATATCACATCACACACATCACATCACACATATCACATCACACATATCACATCACACATATCACATCACACATCACATCACATCACACATCACACATATCACATCACACATATCACATCACACATATCAGATCACACATATCACATCACACATCACATCACACATCACATCACACATATCACATCACACATCACATCACACATATCACATCACACATATCACATCACACATATCACATCACACATATCACATCACACATATCACATCACACATCACATCACACATCACATCACACATATCACATCACACATATCACATCACACATATCACATCACGCATATCACATCACACATCACATCACACATATCACATCACACATATCACATCACACATATCACATCACACATATCACATCACACATCACACATCACATCACACATCACATCACACATATCACATCACACATATCACATCACACATATCACAACACACATCACATCACATATCACATCACATCACACATCACACATATCACATCACACATATCACATCACACATATCACATCACACATATCACATCACACATATCACATCACACATATCACATCACACATATCACATCACACATCACGTCACATCACACATCACACATATCACATCACACATATCACATCACACATATCACATCACACATATCAGATCACACATATCACATCACACATCACATCACACATCACATCACACATCACATCACACATCACATCACACATATCACATCACACATCACATCACACATATCACATCACACATATCACATCACACCTATCACATCACACATATCACATCACACATCACATTACACATCACATCACACATATCACATCACACATATCACATCTCACATATCACATCACATCACACATATCACATCACACATATCACATCACACATATCACATCACACATATCACATCACACATCACATCACACATATCACATCACACATATCACATCACACATATCACATCACACATATCACATCACACATTTCACATCACACATATCACATCAACACACATCACATCAACACACATCACATCATCACACATCATATCAACACACATCACATCAACACACATCACATCAACACACATCACATCAACACACATCACACATCACATCATCACATCATCACATCATCACACATCACACATCACACATCACATCATCACACATCACACATCACATCATCACACATCACACATCACACACCACACACCACACATCACACATCACATCACACACCACACATCACACACCACACATCACACACCACACATCACACACCACACATCATACACCACACATCACACACCACACACCACACATCACACACCACACATCACACCTCACACATCACACCTCACACACCACACATCACATCACACATCACATCACATCACATCACACATTATATCACACATCACATCACACATCACATCACACCACACATGACATCACACATCACATCACATCTCACATCACACATCACATCACACATCACACATCACATCACACATCACATCACATCACAGATCACACATCACACATCACATCATCACACATCACATCACATCACACATCACATCACATCACATCACACCACATCACACATCACACACCACATATCACACCCCACACATCACACACCACATATCACACCCCACACATCACACAACACATATCACACCACACATCACATCACACACCACACATCACAAATCACATCACACACCAGACATCACACACCACACATCACACACCACATATCACACACCACACATCACACCACACATCACATCACACCACACATCACACACCACACATCACACCACGCATTTAACACCACACATCACACACCACACATCACACCACACATCACACCACACCACACACCACACACCACATCACACATCACATCACACACCACATCACACACCACATCACACACATCACACACATCACACCACACCACATCACACCACATCACACCACATCACACCACATCACATCACATCACCACACATCACACATCACATCACACACCATACATCACACACCACACATCATACACCATACACCACACACCACACATCACACATCACACATCACACACCACACACCACACATCACATCACACACCACACACCACACATCACAAATCACATCACACACCAGACATCACACACCACACATCACACACCACACATCACACACCACACATCACACACCACACATCACACACCACACATCACACCACACATCACATCACACCACACATCACACACCACACATCACACCACGCATTTAACACCACACATCACACACCACACATCACACCACACATCACACCACACATCACACCACACACCACACATCACACCACGCATTTAACACCACACATCACACACCACACATCACACCACACATCACACCACACATCACACCACACCACACACCACACCACACACCACACACCACATCACACATCACATCACATCACACATCACATCACACACCACATCACACACCACATCACACACATCACACACCACATCACACCACACCACATCACACCACATCACACCACATCACACCACATCACATCACAACACATCACCACACATCACACATCACATCACACATCACATCACACACCATACATCACACACCACACATCATACACCATACACCACACACCACACATCACACATCACATCACACATCACACACCACACACCACACATCACACCTCACACATCAGACATCACACATCACATCACACATCACACCACACATATCACACATCACTCATCACACCACACATATCACATCACACACATCACATCACACACATCACATCACACACATCACACACATCACATCACACATATCACATCACACATATCACATCACACATATCACATCACACATATCACATCACACATCACACATATCACATCACACATATCACATCACACATATCAGATCACACATATCACATCACACATCACATCACACATCACATCACACATATCACATCACACATATCACATCACACATATCACATCACACATCACATCACACATATCACATCACACATATCACATCACACATATCACATCACACATATCACATCACACAACACATCACACATATCACATCACACATATCACATCACACATATCACATCACACATCACATCACACATATCACATCACACATATCACATCACACATCACATCACGCATCACATCACATCACACATCACACATATCACATCACACATATCACATCACACATATCACATCACACATATCACATCACACATATCACATCACACATCACATCACATCACATCACACATATCACATCACACACATCACATCACACATATCACATCACACATATCACATCACACATATCACATCACACATCACATCACATCACACATCACACATATCACATCACACATATCACATCACACATATCACATCACACATATCAGATCACACATATCACATCACACATCACACATCACATCACACATCACATCACACATATCACATCACACATATCACATCACACATCACATCACACATATCACATCACACATATCACATCACACATATCACATCACACATCACATCACACATCACATCACACATATCACATCACACATATCACATCACACATATCACATCACGCATATCACATCACACATCACATCACACATATCACATCACACATATCACATCACACATATCACATCACACATCACATCACACATCACATCACACATCACATCACACATATCACATCACACATATCACATCACACATATCACATCACACATCACATCACACATCACATCACACATAACACATCACACATATCACATCACACATATCACATCACACATATCACATCACACATATCACATCACACATATCACATCAACACACATCACATCAACACACATCACATCAACACACATCACATCAACACACATCACATCAACACACATCACATCATCACATCATCACACATCACATCATCACACATCACATCATCACACACCACACATCACACATCACATCACATCACACACCACACATCACACACCACACATCACACACCACACATCATACACCACACATCACACATTACACACCACACACCACACATCACACCTCACACATCACACCTCACACATCACACCTCACACATCACACACCACACATCACATCACACATCACATCACACATCACATCACATCTCACATCACACATCACATCACACATCACATCACATCACACATCACATCACAGATCACACATCACATCACACCACATCACACATCACACATCACACACCACATATCACACCCCACAGATCACACACCACATATCACACCCCACACATCACACATCACACACCACATATCACACCACACATCACATCACACACCACACATCACAAATCACATCACACACCACACATCACAAATCACATCACACACCAGACATCACACACCAGACATCACACACCACACATCACACACCACACATCACACACCACACATCACACACCACACATCACACACCACATATCACATCACATCACACCACACATCACACCACACATTTAACACCACACATCACACACCACACATCACACCACACATCACACCACACATCTCACCACACATCACACCACACATCACACACCACACATCACACCACACATTTAACACCACACATCACACACCACACATGACACCACACATCACACCACACAACACACATCACACCTCACACCACACATCACACCACACATCACATCACACACCACACATCACACCACACATCACATCACAGATCACATCACACACCACACATCACATCACAGATCACATCACACACCACACATCACACCACACATTACACCACACAACACACCACACATCACATCACTCATCACATCACACATCACATCACTCATCACATCACATCACACGTCACACATCACACGTCACACCTCACACGTCACACCTCACACATCACATCAACACACATCACATCAACACACATCACACATCACATCAACACACATCACATCAACACACATCACATCAACACACATCACACATCACATACACACACTTCACATCAGCACACATCACATCAACACACATCACACATCACATCAACACACATCACACATCACATCAACACACATCACACATCACATCAACACACATCACACATCACATCAACACACATCACACATCACATCAACACACATCACACATCACATCAACACACATCACACATCACATCAACACACATCACACATCACATATCAACACACATCACACATCACATCAACACACATCACATATCAACACACATCACATATCAACACACATCACATCAACACACATCACACATCACATCAACACACATCACATCAACACACATCACACATCACATCAACAAACATCACATCAACACACATCACGTCAACACACATCACATCAACACACAACACACATCACATCAACACACATCACACATCACATCAACACACATCACACATCACATCAACACACATCACACATCACATCAACACACATCGCACATCACACATCACATCAACACACATCACACATCACATATCAACACACATCACATATCAACACACATCACATCAACACACATCACACATCACATCAACACACATCACACATCACATCAACACACATCACACATCAACACACATCACATATCAACACACATCACATCAACACACATCACATGTCACATCAACACACATCACACATCATATCAACACACATCACACATCACATCAACACACATCACACATCACATCAACACACATCACACATCACATCAACACACATCACATCAACACACATCACACATCACATCAACACACATCACACATCACATCAACACACATCACATCAACACACATCACACATCACATCAACACACATCACATCAACACACATCACACATCACATCAACACACATCACACATCACATCAACACACATCACATCAACACACATCACACATCACATCAACACACATCACACATCACATCTACACACATCACACATCACATCATCACACATCACATCATCACACATCACACATCACATCATCACAGATCACATATCACACATCACATCATCACACATCACATCATCACACATCACACATCACATCATCACACATCACACATATCATCACACATCACATCATCACACATCACATCATCACATCATCACACATCACATCATCACTTCATCACACATCACATCATCACATCATCACACATTACATCATCACATCATCACAAATCACATCATCACATCATCACACATCACATCATCACATCATCAACCATCACATCATCACACATCACATCATCACACATCACATCATCACACATCACATCATCACACATCACATCATCACACATCACATCATCACACATCACATCATCACACATCACATCATCACACGTCACACATCACACATCACATCATCACACATCACACATCACATCATCACATCATCACATCATCACATCATCACATCATCACATCATCACATCATCACACATCACATCATCACACATCACATCATCACACATCACACATCACATCATCACACATCACATCATCACACATCACATCATCACACATCACATCATCACACATCACACATCACATCATCACACATCACATCACACATCACATCATCACATCATCACACAGCACATCATCACAATCACATCATCACATCATCACATCATCACACATCACATCATCACACATCACATCATCACACATCACATCATCACACATCACATCACACATCACATCATCACACATCACATCATCACACATCACACATCACATCATCACACATCACATCATCACACATCACATCATCACATCATCACACATCACATCATCACACATCACACATCACATCATCACACATCACATCATCACACATCACACATCACATCACCCCCACATCACACATCACATCACCCACACATCACACATCACATCACCCACACATCACATCACCCACACATCACATCACCCACACATCACACATCACATCACCCACACATCACACATCACATCACCCACACATCACACATCACACATCACATCACCCACACATCACATCATCCACACATCACCCACACATCACCCACACATCACCCACACATCACCCACACATCACCCACACATCACCCACAGATCACCCACAGATCACCCACACATCACCCACACATCACCCACACATCACCCACACATCACCCACACATCACCCACACATCACCCACACATCACCCACACATCACCCACGCATCACCCACGCATCACCCACGCATCACCCACACATCATCACACATCATCACACATCATCACACATCATCACACATCACACATCATCACACATCACACATCATACATCATCACACATCACACATCATCACACATCACACATCATCACACATCATACATCACACATCATCACACACCACACACCACACACCGCACACTGCACACCGCACACCACACACCACACACCACACACCACACACCACACACCACACACCACACACCACACACCACACACCACACACCACACATCACACACCACACATCACACATCACACACTACACACCACACACCACACATCACACACCACCCATCACACATCACACATCACACACCACCCACCACCCATCACCCATCACCCATCACCATCACCATCACCATCACCATCACATCAGTAGCCTTTGCCGGCGACCTATTACTAATGACATCAGGAGAAAATAAGGAAGTAGCAGAAATGTACGCAAATGCTGATCTACACCAAATCGAACATTGGGCAAATCAATATAAACTCCAGTTCAACAACAGTAAATCAAAAACTATTCTTATAACAAGGAAAAGAAAAGAAGAAAGAAGTCAAATAAGAGTATATATAAACAACTTTATCGTAGAGCAAGTAAAACAGTTGAAGTACCTAGGTATATTGTTCGACAACAAGATGACATTTGATATGCATATAAAACAAACCTCAGAGAAATGCATAAAACTGGTAAATGCATTAGCGAAGTCTGCAAAGTTTAACTGGGGTTTAGGACAACAAGCCTTACGTACAATTTATAAAGGTGCTATACTTCTGATGCTGTTATATGGAGTGAAAGTGTGGAAAGAAGCTATTCTAAAAAGAAAGAATATGCTCAAATACCAGTGAGTACAAAGATTGATGAACATAAAAATCACAAAAGCTTACCGAACAGTTTCATATGAAGCGTCCTGCGTTTTAGCGTCAGTCAAGCCAATAAATATACGAATTCAAGAAATTCTAGACATATACGAAAACGCACATGTGACGAGCACAAATGGAATTCCGACGTTAGTCGAAGAAGCCCTGAAACTGACCGAGTGGCCTCATCCTGCAGATAGAATGAGTGTTCAAGAAGCACAACAAAGCTTACTGTACGACACAGAAATTTACACTGACGGGAGCAAGATAAACGAAAAAATTGGAGCAGCCGCAGTCATTTTTCTAAATGGAGAACCGGTTAAAAAATTAAAATATCAACTTAGCGCCCATTGCTCAAATAATCAAGCTGAACAGATAGCTATTCTACAGGCTCAGGAGAGAAATTAGGTGTAGTGTACACCTACACTCAGATTACAGTAGATCTTCTTAAGACTAGCCAAATTCGGAACAGATTAATAGAAGAAATAAAGGCTAAAATTAAGCAACTACAAGAAAATGGATGGACATTACACATAAAATGGGTAAAGGCCCACGTGGGGCTACGTGGTAACGAACTAGCAGATAAATTAGCAAAAAAAGCCGCTCAAGAAGATAACAGAGAGATTATCTACAACAAGATCCCAAGAAGCTACATCATCAAGGAAGCAGCGGAGAGAGCACTACATACTTGGCAACAACAATGGGACTTAACCTCAAAAGGAAGAATCACCAAAATGTTTTTTCCCTTGGTGCAAGAACGCCTAAAACAGAAGATACCATTAAATGGACAAGTTACAGCAATATTAACAGGCCATGGAAAAACCAGAGAATACTATCATTGGTTCAAGATAGTGGAAAGTGCCTTGTGTAAGTGTCAAAATCAGAACCAAAATGTAAACGACTTAATATACGAGTGTTCTCTATTAGATACTGAAAGACAAAAACTAAAACAAAGTATTATAAACAAAGGTGGACAGTGGCCGGTAACAAACAATGAACTGGGAAACAAATACCTTAAGGAACTTATATATTTCATAAACAATATAGATTTTGACAAACTATAACGAATATTGCAAATAACATAATCAGCCAAATAGTTTAACTTATAAACAATTGTAACTTTGTTAATTAACATATTGTAATATCTAAAACTATTCAAATGTAACAAAAAGCATGTAATATTACTAAGTAATGGGGCATGCTGTATATTAACAATAAATCCAAAAAAAAAAAAAATACATACATACACACACACACACACACAGACAGACAGACAGACAGACAGACTGACTGACTGACTGACTGACTGACTGACTGATCGACTGACTGACTGACTGACTGACTGACTGACTGACTGACTGACTGACTGACTGACTGACTGACTGACTGACTGACTGACTGACTGACTGACTGACTGACTGACTGACTGACTGACTGACTGACTGACTGACTGACTGACTGACTGACTGACTGACTGACTGACTGACTGACTGACTGACTGACTGACTGACTGACTGACTGACTGACTGACTGACTGACTGACTGACTGACTGACTGACTGACTGACTGACTGACTGACTGACTGACTGACTGACTGACTGACTGACTGACTGACTGACTGACTGACTGACTGACTGACTGACTGACTGACTGACTGACTGACTGACTGACTGACTGACTGACTGACTGACTGACTGACTGACTGACTGACTGACTGACTGACTGACTGACTGACTGACTGACTGACTGACTGACTGACTGACTGACTGACTGACTGACTGACTGACTGACTGACTGACTGACTGACTGACTGACTGACTGACTGACTGACTGACTGACTGACTGACTGACTGACTGACTGACTGACTGACTGACAGCAAGACAGACAGCAAGACAGCAAGACAGCACGACAGACAGCAAGACAGACAGACAGACAGCAAGACAGACAGACAGACAGCAAGACAGACAGACAGACATACACGCACGCACAATGGGAGTGGGAATGGGAATGCTCATCGTCATTGTCATCGTCACTACAATAATAATAATACAGTAGAACCCCGTTTATCTGAAATAAAGGGGGCGAAGTCATTGCGGATAATGCAAACAATATATTGTTTGGTTGTTTAATAAGTGCAGAGTGAATGAGTGTGACTTACGGACGTATTACCGCCAAAACTAAAATGAATGAAGAAATTCAAAAATTCTCTGACTGTAGCATTCTGTTAAATAGCTAAAACACTCCTCTTTTCATTGTCAGTGCGCCACGAAGCCGGACTTTGTAATAGTTCACTAATTAAGTCGGTTATACTGGTATTACAACACACTGGTATTACACAGAGTGATAACACGATTCGGATCTCTGAGATCTTCGTTCGTGGAGTATGGCTGTTCGGAAAAAGTCGCATAAATTCGGATTTGGGCAGGCAAAGTGTTCTGAGAGCTGGCAGACGCATCTACGCATGCTTGGAGTGCATATACAGATGGAATACTTCCTTATCCATATTCAAGGGCCTCGTACTGAGGAAAGGGGGTCGGGCCGGTAGAGGTTAAGCTAGCTGGCTCTCCACTACCCAGGTTCCATGCGTTATCAATTCTGCCGCGCGTTTCAAACACACAGCGCAGTTTTGATGAATTGTAATCGAGATTCAAGGATTTGATCATGCGCTGGTCATTATAACCGAGAAAACTTTTCTTGAACAACAATTTGGAGAAAATGATGGTTCAAACGATAAAATGCAGAATCATAGCTAAAAATTATTTGTTGATGTATTACGGTAGGGCAGGCAATGCCTATCCTGCCTACCCTGAGGAGCCGCGCCTGAATTGTAAACATACTGAAAGTCTGTGATGTGCAGAAAAATTTTGCAGTACGTGCAGTGACAAGCTGAAGAAAATAAATAAATTGATGAGCTATTTTTGTAAAAAGTTAGAGTAAATTTCTTTCGTAGACATTTTAAAGAAGCTTGATATGACTGAAATGCAGTACTTGAAAGCAATAAGGTCATCTTTGAAGCAAACATGTGTGTTCTTAAAAAGATCTAGTTTAGAAGTTGGTATTAATGCTTAAAATAGAGATATGTTGCACTTGTTTGAATCGAACATGGACATATAACTAGTACTGGAAGAGTATGGACTGGCAACTTATATAATAAAGTACATAAGTAAAGTAGAATCTGGGTTGTCAAAGCTTCTGAAAAATGCAGAGAAAGACATAGAATCAGGGAATCAGAGCTTAAAGGAAAAACTGTGCAAAATAGCCAACGTGTTTTTAGACAGCAATTTAATGTCTGCTCAAGAAGCAGCTTATTTTGTGCTTTCTCTATGTCAAAGTGCAGCAGAAAGTTCATCTTTATAAATACTAGTCCATCACGAGAATGGGTTGTGATGCTGAAGAACAAGAGAGCCTTAGAACAACTGCCGATCGATTCGGAAGACATTTATATGCAAGATGTTATACAGAAATACTGCCAACGTCCAAAACATTTAGAAAATATGTTTAGCAGAATTTGTGGCTAGCTATTATAAGCCCTACAACAGAACAGTTTATGAAATAAATGATGATGAAGATGCAGACAGTAAAAAAGAGAGGAAAGCCTGCAGTGATCAGACACAGGAGAAATAAGTTGGCGCAAGATCCCGACAATTATCACAGAGAACAATTGCTCCTATTGGTACCCTTTAGAGATGAGTTTCATGACATAGAGAGCAAGAATTGCTACGAATTGTATTGTGCTAAATTGGAAGAAATAAAAAATAATGAAAACAAGTTTTCTATTAAAACGGATGAAGCACTAGATGAAGCCTTGCAGACAGTTGATAATATTTTTGAAAATGATGACAGCTGTTACTACGCGGAACTTCAGAACGAAGAAGCAATAAATGAGGTGGACATTTTGGAACAAGGAGGCTTGGAAGGGGCTGATAAACAAGGCACAAATAGATTTATAATACCTAGAAGGGTATCCCGAGAAGAAATGTTTGAATTATTGAACAAATTAAATGGAAAACAGAGAGAATTTATTATGCATGTACTAAACAGCTTTAAAACTAACAGGCTGCCAATGAGGATATTTCTAAGTGGCTCTGCTGGAGTAGGAAAAAGTACGGTCATAAATGCGCTGTATCAGACGATAACACATTACTTTGACAGCTTACCGGGAGGTGACAAGGATAAAATTGTAGTACTACTGTGCGTCCCATCAGGTAAGGCGGCATTCCTGATTAACAGAATCACATTACACACAGCTCTCGCTATACCTGTGACACAATTTTCTGGCAACATGCCTGCCCTATCCAGCGACTTAGCCAATGCGATCAGAGAGAAATTGTTTAATTTGAAGCTGCTGATTATTGATGAGATATCGATGGTTGGAAGTTGTAGCGGTAATTCCGCCTAATAATGGGTGTCCAGAAATGGAAGTTTAATCTGTCATAATTAAGGAAATAGTTTTTAATTATCCATGTCTTTGTCGTAATTTCCTTGAAAATTATATCAAACTAAAGTCCTTGTAGAATTATATTTATGTTCTAAGTTTCACACCTAGTCTTCCAATGGATACCAGCTCACTGTGGACTGAGTGGTAATGAGAAAGCTGATTTTCTTACAAAAAAGGGTACCGGCAATGTGCAGAAATCAATAGTTAATCTACCATTTTATGCAGCTAAAAGATTAGTCAACTCTGAATTCAAAAAAATTATTGAAAAATATTACTATGAAAAATCAAAAACTAAAAGATGGGAACTACCAAACATTGAAACAGTAATTCCTGAGTATCCTCGAAAAACAGCAGTTGCAACCTTCAGGTTGATTACAGGATATGATTGTCTGGCAAAACATTTAAACAGAATTGGGATATATTCTTCACCACTCTGTCGTTTATGTGATCTGCAAGAGGAAATGGATCGAGACCACCTTCAAATATGCCCGGCCACTTCTAGTGCCCCATCCATCAGTGAAAAATATTGGAGAGCAAGAGGATTAATGACTTCATTGTCAGAAATCCAGCATTAGCTAACAACAACATGTTCTAAGTTTCATAAAGGTTGATAAATAAAGACAGGCACAGTTACTTAGGGAAATCTGCAAGTTTCCCGCCAATAAAACAAGATATTTATGCGGCCGTTGGTACAGTTTTGGCGTGGGGCAATAAAACGTTGGTATTCTATTATTGTTGTTGCCTTTCTAAAGTACTGCGAGTCTCTAAACGAACTCTCAAACCGTTGCTAAAATTTAAAGGTTTAAAGAGAAAACAAATGAACATCAAAGCCCAATAAGAATAGCCAATCAGGAGAAAAGCGTTGGTGAGAAACTCGACAGTTCAGTACTACCAGGTGTAAGGGAAGGTTGTGTCTACGGGTCGTGGAATAGACGTCACGTTATTAGGAAGTGTTTTGTCAAGTGCCACTGTGTCGCTACACGTCCAGTGACTGCATATTGTTTATATTGAAATTGGGATTCATTCGGCACAGTAGGTGATCATAATATAGTTAACGGGTGGAAGATAGAACTTGCAGAGTTTTCTGTTACCCTAAGTGCCAATAGTGGAAGTGCATCTCGTGTTTTTCTTCCGAGGAACCCTGTATAAAAACCCATTCCTTCTCATCACCATCCAACACACCGCTCCTCTCCCAAAGATCAACATCTCTCGTCGAGGCTGAGACCCTGAGAAATTGAGACCTCCTCAGCTGCATCGACGAGATGACGACTTCAAGCCAAGAGGTCGACCAGAAAAGGGGCAGTGAAACCGTTACAAAGTGAAATGTTCAGCAGAGTCGATAGCAGACTGCAACAGATAATGGGTATTGACCTCCCTTTTGGAAGAGTTTCGGTAATAACAGTCGGTGACCTTCATCAGTTACCACCTGTAATGGACATTCCAGTTTATAAATTTGCTTCAAATAAATTCACTTCATTAATCAATAGAAATCCACTGTGGGATGAGTTTGAATTTAGTGAATTAACAGAAATAATGAGTCAAAGAAATGAATTAGAAGTTGTAAAAGTCTTAAATAATTTAGCTATTGGGAAAATAACTACAAGCAACACTAAATTAATAAATTCTAGAGCTGTGGAAACAAATGAAGTGCCTGAGAGCACAATAAGATTATATACAAGAACTGTAGATATACAGGAATATAATGACAAGAGAATAACAAACCATACTGCTGAAGAGTTTGTGTCGGTAGCAAGGGATTTCATTATAGGAAAAGTATCTGAATGTGCTAAAAATGGCATCTTGAGTGCAGTAAGGAAAAAAAAGATAATGGAAGTCAATGGATTGCCTCATGAATTAAGGTTAAAAATCAGTATTAAGTACATGATAATGAGCAACATAGATGTAGATGATGGTTTCGTCAATGGAGCATGCAGTATACTCAAAGAAATTGATTTGAAACCCAATTCCGGTGAACCTAATATAATATTCCTGGACTTTGGTGATGAAAATGTTGGTCGAAAAGCAAAAATGGTACGATTCAGTTACATGAAAAACAAAAATATTAATCAAAATGTTACTCCATTAGATTTAAAAAGGCAAATATTAAATGTATCAAACAAGCTGGAGCAACAAGTAATTCGAATACAGTTTCCGGTTGTGTGCACCGAAGCACTGAGTAACCATAAAAGTCAAGGACAAACATATAAAGAAATGTGAATCGACTTTACAAAATGCAAAAGAATTAGTAGGTCAATGCTTTATGTTGCTTTGAGCAGAGTGACCACTTTGTCTGGGTTATACCTTATAGGTAAAGTTAAATATCCCCAGGCCCCTAGAGACAGTGACCCTATAATGGCAGAAATGCTTAGATTAAGACAAGATAAGTGTCTGAAATTGTCTAATAATGCTTTAAGGGAGGACAGAGGAATAAAAATCATCTACCAAAATGTTAATTCACTGCAGAATAAAATAGGTTGCATAAGGTCAGATCAATGGTACAGCTATGGGGACATACTAATATTCAGTGAAACTTTAGCTTCTCTTCAACATAAATTGAGTATAGATGTTTCAGAGAAATGTTAAGAATTGAATTTAAAAAAAAATCATTAGGAATATGCATATATATAAAAGAAGAGATTCAAGTACATGTTGTAAATTACATTAGATAATGTAGGACACATAGATTTAATTTCATTTCAAATTAAGAAGCACTACATAGTCTGTGGGTACAAGTTTCCCAGAGCCAGAAATAATACTTTTGAAGATGCTATACATAAAGCTTTTAAAAATATAAATTTGGATTAAATTGTACTAATGGGGTATTTTAATTATGATAATTATGAGGAAACAAAAAACAAATATATGTCAAGCTATTTGGGTAGATTTAATTTAAGAAGCAAGCTGAATACCAGCATTTTAACAACAAACTTTAACACTCAAATACACATCATATTTTCCAATATTGACATTTCAGCAGGTGTATATGAAACATTCTTTTCTGACCATAAGCCTATATATGCAGTGTTAAACATAACTTAGAGGGGGCACATTTTGCAATGATCCTACTCAGACAGGGGCACACACCACACTGCATATAACTTCAAGTCATTCCGTATTCTAAGTGTATATACCTATAAGCATGGCAATAATTTTTAACTAAAATATAACAATTTCTGTTACATATTATACGAGGCCTGCAATTGCAACAAGATATACCCTGTGTGAAACCTGAATAGAGAAGCTAGAATATAAGTCCAGGTGTAGTGGCGCCCGAAATAAGAAAGGTATCATCAACTTCATAAGATGGAGGATGCAAGAGAGGTCTCAATGTGCAGAAATGAGGCGGACTTCCAGTGGTGGACATAGCTTGCATTGCAGTGTTGCGCAGTGACCAGATTTTTCTCTAAATTGTTCTGCATCAAATCACTGCATCATTTTAATCTAATTGTATTTTAGAATTGAGGAAAGAATAAAATTATTCCACCTTTGCATTTTATGAATTCTAATGTAAGACAGTGATTTTCTTTTTAACTAATGTCCTCCAACTTAATGTCATATCGGATGATGAATGAAATGGGTGAAATGATGCTCAAATGAGCCTGAGGTCCATGGAGCTTTAGGTTACCCGACTTATCTTCTCAGGATAAGGGAAAACCTCGGAGAAAAACCTTAACCGGATAACTTACCCTAAGCGAGATTTGAACTCACGACCTCTTGAACGTGAAGCAGACATGCTACCGACACGGGCTAAGACAGCGATTTTTACTTTCTCTACTACATATAGTAAAGTAGAGGAAGTATTGTACGAGTATTACACCCAAAAATTTTATGTTGAGATTTCACGAAAATATATGTTTAGATACTCCTTGAATCCAAAAAAAAAGCATTTTTAGAAAAAGGTCTGTGTGTGGGAATGGGAGTGGGGTGGGGGTGTGTGTGTGTGTCGGTCTGTGTGTGTTTGTGTCTGTCACTCTGTGGACAGCATAACTCAAAAATGAAAAGTTGGTTAAAAACCAAAGTTGGTATTTAAGTTTAATGTCTTTTAAGGATGAGACACGAAGATTTTGAAGAAAATAGCCACACCCTAAACTACCCTTTACATGGAAAATTTTTCAAAAATTTTTATTTTCTTGAAAATGGCTCTAACGATTTTGATTAAAATGTCATATGTTTGAGATACTTTTGTGACAAATGAGATGTATATCTTGAATTTTCTGGCTATAGCCCCTGTAGTCGTATTTACTGTGAACGACTTTTGTATAACTGGTAAACCGTTAGAGATAGACCAAATCATACTATACAAAAAATATAGATCTTGCTAAAATACACAATTTATGTCCAAATAAATTTTCTTGTAGGGTGAACCATTTGGGAGATATTCCTTATTATGTGTGTGAGTTTCAGAAAACTTAAACCTTTCGCGAAATGCAACATCTCTGTTCATTTTTTTATATGCTAAGCATACAAAGAGAATGGAATCTCGAAGCTTTAAAAGATTTGACTATCGCACGAAGCCTACTGTATTCTAATATTCCCCTTGCATCTACAAGGAAATAAGTAAAAAGATAATTTGTACGAATGTTTATCTTAACTAACATGAAGAAGATATAGGAATAAGAGTTTGTAAGAATCGGTAGTACAAAAGTAGTAGACAAAGTCATGTGAGTGCAACACATCAGATTTTTTTTTTTTTTATTCATGGGGCTTCAAAACATATATGTCCGGTGAAACCTTGAGAACAAATTTTTGGGTGGAATACAACAGTTCCTCTACTATACGTAATGGAGAAAGTAACAAATGGCTTCATGTTTTTGTAACTATGTTTTGTATCATCTGTTTTCACCTTGTTTTCACTGCCTTCAAATTTTATGTTTAGTACTGTTGTACACCAAAGAATAAAATAAACATGGTGACAAGGAAAAAGTTTACGGCAATACTTCATTGATCATGCAACATGTGATACTTAATTTTGATATCTTGGCAGTAATTTAAATGCTGCGTGTATTTATGCTTCAGGAGATGGCATATTGCTCCCATATTTACGAACATTCACATCTTTTAGATTCTCTTTGCAATGAAATTCTTGCTCCAAAAACTTCATAATTCTACCAGAGTTAAACGAAGGATATGCAAACAGTTCTCTTTGCAATTTGATGAAAAAAAACTAATGTTTATTGAAATGTCTTTGAAAATCAATAGGACCCTAAACATCCTCAATAAAAAGCACTTCAAAGTCTCAATAAATAGCATGTCTTATTTTTCCAGTGCTTAGAGAACTGTAGAGCGGAAAATACCACTTAATAATAATAAATAAAAGTTGCACTCAAATGAGCATTTAATTCTTTAGTCTATCTGTTGTCTTTTGTGAGTTCATTTAGGGAACATGTCTTTTTATACTTTCTCTAGTGGTAAGTAGGGGAAGTATTATATTCCACCCAAAAATTTGATGTCGAGATTTCACCAGAAATATATGTTTTGAGACCCCTGAATCCAAAAAAAGATATTTTGTGCGTGTGTGTGTGCATGCATGCATGTGTCTGTGTCTGTGTGTCTGTCTCTGTCTGTGCCTGTGTGTCAGTCAGTCTGTGGACAGCATAACTCAAAAGCGAAAAGTAGTTTAAAAACCAAAGTTGGTATTTAAGCTTAATTTCTTTCAATGATGTGACAAAGATTTTGAAGAAAAAAGCCTCACCCTAAACTACCTTTTACATGGAAAATTTTTTGAAAATTTTTATTTTCTTGAAAATGGCTAACGATTTTGATTGAAATGTCATATGTTAGAGACATTTTTATGCCAAATGAAATGTATATCTTGAATGTTCTGGCTATAGCCCCTGTAGTCATATTTCCTCTGGACGACGTTTGCATAACTGGTAAACCAATAGAGATAGACCAAATCAGACTATACAAAAAATGTAGATCTTGCTAAAATACACAATTTATGTCTACATAAATTTTCTTTTAGGGTGAACCATTTTGGAAATATTCCTTTTTATGTGTGTGAGTTTTGGAAAACTTAAAACTTTCGTGAAATGGAACATCGTTGTTCATTTTTTATATGTTAAGTGTGCAAAGAGAATAGAATCTCAAAGCTTTAAAGGATTTCACTATCGCACAAAGCCTACTGTATTGTAACATTCCCCTTGCACCTGCAAGCAACTAAGCAATAAGATAATTTGTACAAATGTTTATCTTAACTAACACGAAGAAGATATAGGAATGAGTTTGTAAAAATGGTAAGCACAAGAGTAGAGAAACTCATGTGAGTGCAACACATCAGATTTTTTAACGTAAGTTTAAATTTATTGATATGCTCATCAGTAGGGTTCAAATCTTATACGGCTATGACAAAATGAGGCAATTGAGAAGCATTTTTTCATAACTCGATAGATTCAAAATTTTGCGAAATTGAGTTATATATAGTAGTGGTATAATTGTCACCTTCTGCATCGTTCTGTGAAATCAGATATTGCAAAAGTCGATACCTGCCCTGTGTAGAAGCTAGAGAGTATTAGCAGTTTTTTCAAAACTCAATAGATGCACTTGCTCACTTAAAACAAAGGTCGATAGATGCAATTTTATGAATTTATTGTCCAGAGTGTAGCAACCTGAATTCTATGAAACGCATGTTGGCATTGACTGCCATCTCACTGTTGGGATTCTTGGAATTCTCAATCATTTCTGCAAGCTTTGTACACAGCTGCATTGTTGGCAATAACTGCAAACTCAGGTTGTGTGCTTGGATTTCACATTCATTTCTGCAAGCTTTTTGTTCCATTTATATCCCGTTTTTAATTACAGAGATCATATCAGTGGCCTTGCCTTTTCGCAATGGTGTTACTCGTTTAACCGTGGGTTTTTCGGTCTTTGGGGGTTTTTATACATTGAATTCACACACATTCACACTTTCATTCATACTTTCAGACTCAGGGAAGGCTGAGGAATAATCTTGACTAAAGAAAAATTCCTATCCCTCTGCCGGGAATCGAACCCAGGACCCCTTGCACAGCAGGCAAGTGCTTCTACAAGCTTTGTTATACTTACATGGCATTTTTATTCTTAGTTGAGACACTGCACTGTACTATGCACAATGGACAGGAGCTCAGATTGTGAAACTGTACCAGTCATAGAATGCGCTGGAGGTAGGAATTCCAAAAGCAAGGAAAGGAAATCAAAATGCAAGTCAAGGAAAGCTCATACTCCAGCAATTAAATGTTCACATGGTCTCGAGTGCACTCCACGAAATCCTAAAACTAAAGCTTCCAAGGAATCACAGGGGTGTCAAAAGTTAAGAGTATCTATCCTGGCTAGAAAATTTCACTGCCTGCAGTGCATAGTGTTTCTCAAGTGTGTCACTAGTTCCACACACAGAGTAAAACTGAAATACTTAATTATTGCTGAACTTGTACAAGAATTTGGGAGTGAATATTTTACTGTAAATGGTGACAGCACTGTGTGTAAGTTATGCAGTAATGTCTACAATGTTGCATTGACTGTACCTGGTCTCCTTTGTTGTGCTCATGTGACAGACTGACCCCTCCCACTTTCTTTAGTCCAAAGTATCACTAATTATTCGCCCTCCCTACCATCACTAATTATTCTTGCAGTAATTGCACTTTTCTTATTAGTCAGACTGCTTATTATGGCACCGCTAGCAATACCGGAGCATCGTGGTCTGACATGCTAAAACAATAGAAGTCACTATATAAATAAGAAAAAATTGAAGCTATTAACAGTGAAGCAACAAGATTCTAAAGTAAGAACAAATTAGAAACTAAAAACTTCACTTATCTTGTATGTTTTGCTGCTAACCCTGGGTTTCAAGCTGTGTCCAGCTCATTCTCAAAGCCATATAAACAAACTCGTTGCCAAGCTATAATCTTTTATTTTTTCTGAAAAACAATTACTCTTATTCAATTTTTATTTACCAATCTCTGAAAACAAAAATTTATAAATACAATCTATAGATGGTAATTCGAAGTTCATGACACGGTTCCTGTTTTTTAAAATAAAATTTTTTTCCCAAACCATTAAATCTATAGGATTACTTAATTGTTTTAATAATTTAACTTCTGGATTAATTTCGTGATTAAATGACCAAAAATGATCTGCCACAGCTGATTTATCAGTTTGTTTATATTTAATATTTCTCTTAACCCCAAACATGCTGACCTATCATGGCATGTAATACGTCCTCTGATTGGTAATCAGAGGATATGGTCGGTGAATTTATTTTGATAACTCTCCCGGTCAGGTCGGTGAGACCCATAAACCAATAACAGTGTGGTCCTCCAGACATTCTGGGGGTTGTGAGAGAGCGATGTGACCGCCAAAACATAAAAATATGGTGCTCTCTAAAAAACGGTTACTATTACTGCTATTGCTCTCTTCAGGATTAATGACTTCATTGTCAGAAATCCAGCATTAGCTAACAACAACAACATATTTAATATTTCTAAAATGTTCTTTTATTCTAGTTTCTAGATGACGATTAGTTTTACCAATATAAACTTTATCACAATCTAAACAGCTAAATTGATAAATGCCAGATTTTTTATAATTTGGTATTTTATCTTTTTTTGAAAAATTAAGTAAATTTTGTATATTAAATTTATTTTGAGGGACCAAATTTATTCCATGTTCTTTAAAAATCCTTGTAAATTTTTTATTAGCCCATGGATGGTAAGTAAACTTTTTAAAAATACAATTATCTTTTATTTTTTTAAGGGTTGAAACTTCTTTGACAGCTTTTTGATACTTAAATTCCTCTATCCTTTTATGTATAAAATCTGTATTAAAACCATTAACTACTGCAGTGTTAATAATGTGTTTATATTCTATGTCAAATTCATCTTTATTAAGGGGTATATTTATTAACCTATAAATTAAACTATTAAAAACAGCAAATTTATGTGCAAAAGGATTAAAACTTTTATATTTTATGTAATTATCAGTGTGAGTAGATTTTCTGTAAATACCAAATTTCAATTTATTGTTATGTCTTTTAATTTTTAAGTCCAGAAATGAAAGGAATCCATTATTCTCAGTTTCCAAAGTGAATTGTATAGCTTTATCTTGTAAATTTAAAAGTTTTAAAGCATCATTTATCTGTTTTTTAGGGACAACAGCAAAAATGTCATCCACATATCTATACCATATTTTAAAAATTAGAGGGAATGATTTTGTAATTTGAGTTTCAAAAAAACTCATGAAAAGATTAGCAAGAAATGGCGAAAGTGGACTACCCATTGCCAAGCCAGAAGTAATGGTAATTTTTTTCAACAAACTTCTGGCTTAAATATAAACAAACTGATAAATCAGCTGTGACAGATCATTTTTGGTCATTTAATCATGAAATTAATCCAGAAGTTAAATTATTAAAACAATTAAGTAATCCTATAGATTTAATGGTTTGGGAAAAAATTTTTATTTTAAAAAACAGGAACCGTGTCATGAACTTCGAATTACCATCTATAGATTGTATTTATAAATTTTTGTTTTCAGAGATTGGTAAATAAAAATTGAATAAGAGTAATTGTTTTTCAGAAAAAATAAAAGATTGTAGCTTGGCAACGAGTTTGTTTATATGGCTTTGAGAATGAGCTGGACACAGCTTGAAACCCAGGGTTAGCAGCAAAACATACTAAGATAAGTGAAGTTTCTAGTTTCTAATTTGTTCTTACTTTAGAGTCACTATATAATTTTAAATTTTTTTTGAGTATTGGAATATATTGGCTATAGCTATTGCAGTGTTCATATGAATTCTAGTTGGAAGGGAACCACATATTTCAAGTTAAATGTACGCAGCAGGGAGATGAGGTTAGTCCTCATTTCACTGCTATTTAGTGTGTTTACACTAAAATCTCCACAGACTATTATTTTAGCATTTGCTATGTAAATGATCGGATGGTTTTTTTTAATCTACTTATAAATCCTTGGAAGTTTCCTGTGGGAGCTCTGTATACTGCTAAAATGATATATGTATCTTTATCAAATTCTATTTTTACTGAACTGCATTCAAATTCATTTTTCTCACAAAAGATGTGGTGAACTTTATCATGCGTTTAACAACATAAATATACTCACTACCCCCAGAACATGTGTACTTTCAGAAGTTCACATTTTTAGCTCTGCTTCTGCCATGTGGTGCTCTGGTATACTAATTACTGTGATATATTTAAATCTTGAATATGCATACTTAGCTCCTTTATTCTTTAGCCCTGTTATGTTTTGATGATATAAACCTGATGACTCTTTTGATACTGAAAGGGGGCATCTGTGTTTGCATATGAAACAAATGTTACATCTCTGGGCCCCTAAAAATGAGATCTGGCACCCACAATGACAGGAATTTGCTTCTGACAATACTTCATTTCAACTCCTCTGCCAAGGGACATGCAAGTGCCCTCTTGCCTAAGAAGTTGAGATGCAACCTATGCCATGTAAACTGCTCTTGCTGAAGGCTGAATGTAGACGAAACATCAACATGATGATAGGCAGTCAGTACTCCTCTTCCCATGTCCTCCATGCTGGCAATCACATGATGAAGTACTAGCTTGTCATGCCTGTGAAATGGCTCAACAAATTTTACATTAGTGTGAATGCTTACCTTGGTAGTGTGGTTCACATCTTCCTTAACAGAGTACCCATAATCAGCATCAATGCTGTCCCCACAATTCCCATTGATCACAATGTGGTCATCTTTAGTAGACCAACAGACAGCCTCCTAAGATCTGAGGTTACAGTCTTAAGTTGGCACTTGGTTTACATATACATTCCACCTAGAAGTTACTCCCCAGTTGCTCCTGTAGCAAAGGGTTTCATCCTCCTAGCATAGGTGCTGCAAAACACCAGCAGTTTCTTCTTGATGGCCTTTCCACTGTCCACTGCATCATCAGGCTCTGCTACTTTCTCCATCCCTGAAATAGACGTGTCTTCCAAAGTTGAAAATCTATTGCTAAATGATATACTACCTGCTGTGATTACTAGAAACTTCAAGCATCTGCTCCCTCATCGTGCGACTTTTACAAATCAATGCTCATCTGGGTAGCTACAGTGAAGATCCTTTAACCTTGCCTTCAGTATCTGGATATCCTGCAACACATTAAATCTCTTAGTTGCTTAAATTTCATTCTGTCCTTTTGCTACACAATTTACAAAACCAGCCATTATCTGGAATCGTCCTCTTGTTTACTCCTATACAGGTGAGGTGTTAACACAAATCACATCCTTCTTCTTACCCCGATTACCTTCCCCTTATGTAGGACTTACAAGCCAGTGCCTAGGGTCAGACCTCTGTCGGGGAGCAGAGGGACCTCTGGACCAGACAGAGTGAAGACCTGGAAGCAGGTGGTCAGCCAAGCACCAGGTATGATAGTGAGGAAGAGGATGATATGAAATGCAGGTGAAATGGATGATTGGAAGGGTGATAATGGAGCAATTGGTGGAATGAATGGTGGGGGAAACCGGAGAACCTGGAGAAAACCTGCCCAGATGCCACTTCATCCACCACAAATACCACATGCGGGTCCCGCCTAACTGGTAGGCAAGTGGTCTAACCACTCAGCCATGGCACTGTCATTATACTTCCAGACTCAGGGCTGGAGAAAAATTCCTAGCCCCTCCGGGAATCGAACCCGGAACCACTTACACAGCAGGTAACTACACTATGGGGCCAGCCACAAAGCACATCCATCACATTGAATTCCTTCCCACTGTACTTGCTTATGGTAGTTGCCACATAATCCTTCCATTCTGCAGAAACAATAAAACCACAACACAGTTGAAAACAAGGAACTCTATAGATGCATTCACTCATATAGGAAGACCCAAAACAAACCAGAGTTGAAACAATAACAAAATGTGACAGTTTGTCCACCATTGTGTTCTGGGGATTGCGTGTCTGTCTCACATTCATGAGGTCCTGATTTTGAATCTCAGTTAGAGAGAGAGTTATCTGGATAAGATTTTCTCCAGGGTTTTCCCTTACCCTGAAAGATGAATATCTCTAACTCTAAGCTCTATGGACTTTGGGCTCATTTCACCCCTTTCATACATTGCCCAATATGATATAAGCAGAACACGCACGCACACACACACACACACACACACACACACACACACGCACGCGCACATGCACACACACGACCTAGGCGGCCCGGCTTCGATCCCAGGGACCCGCATGTGGTATTCGTGTTGGACGAAGCGGTTTTCTCCGGGTGCTCCGGTTTCCCCCGCCATCTCATTCCACCGGTGCTCCATCTTCATTCCATGTGCCATCAGTGTCACCGCCTGCGGTACCGTAGTAGTAAAAGCGGGTGTTAAACACAACAACAACACACACGCACACACACACACACACGCATGCACGCACGCACACACACACACACAGACAGACAGACAGACAGACAGACACAGTGATTCAGTCAAAATAACTGTTTTATTTTTAAGCACCTATCATGACCTCTAATGCAGGGGTGTCAAACAGCGCTCGCCACATGTGAAAATATTCCCCTATTTTCCCTCCCTTCAAATCGGAGAACGAGAAAAACAAAGCAAAAACAGGTTCTACTAGCGCATGCTACTGCAATTAAGGAGGGGTGGACTCCTCTCTTCACACCCTGGGAGTGATGTTTGACATGCCTGCTCTAATGGCTCTCATGCAGTCTCAATACAGAATTTGTACAGATCCTAGACCGCATAAATGACCAGCACTTCAAATTTTTTAGCCTGCTTTAATGTGGCGTCTCTACAACACAAACATTTTTACCGATGTATTTGACCAAGGATATTAACCCATGGACTCATGAATGGGAAATCTATGGTTCAAATTCCATGAGGACTTCCTCTGCGACTGCAAGTTTTCGCAGTTTGTTTTTCAATTTGGGTAATTGACAAATGATAACTGATAATTTTTTAGCCAACATCAAAGATTTTTTGGACCCTCACTGACACCTACATATTTTCTTTACAGCAGTACTTGCTACAAATAGACCACTGAAGTAGTCATGGCATTTCCACTCTCACTATCCATAGCTAATATTTACATGGAACACCTGGGACATGAGATTCTTGCCACAGCTGTATTGCAGCCTTCACACTTCTTTCAGTATGTTTACGATAACTTTGTCATTTGGCCACATGGTACAGACTTTCTTCTCATCTGAATATTTGGAGACCTCAAATAAGAGGTCTATGCATTTAGAAAAGAATGGTTGGCCATCTTTATTACACGTCCTAATTTAAAGCAAAACAAGAGAACTCTGAGCCATGCCATCTACTAAAAGCCATCACAAACAACTCACACTTGAGCATCAACTGCTTCCATCCTAAACCATTGTTCTTAACTTTCTAGAACATAGAGCCATTTCTGTCTCAGATGCTGAGCATAACTTCAGTACCTAAAGTTCTGACAAAATGCATATTCCACTTGTAACATTTTAATATCATTTAAAAAGGCCAAAGACTTCTCAAGACTACTACAGAGCTACAAGAAACTAAAAAAACAACTGCCATAGTCCGTATTCCATATACCAACAATGTTTTCAGTAACATTAGTACATTATTTTCTAAAAAAAACACCTTACACAAACCATCAGGAAAAATAAAAAACCTAATCAAACCTGCGAAAGATAATCTGGCACCTTGAATGCCTGGTGTGTACCACATTTCTTGCCAATGTAAGGGTGGTGCAGCCTACATTGAAAAGCAGGATGAGCTTTTGTCACATGTCTAACAGAACATCAAGGAATTATCAGATTAAGCCATTCCAAGAAATGTGGCCTGGCAGATCATTTTTTGGATGAGGACCTCGGAGCGAACTTGAAGGAAACTGATACTGTTCAGATGTTTGGATCTCTGAGAAAGGAGAGTGAAAAAAGCCCTGCCTATTTTCTCTGAAAGCAGTAACTTAGACAGAGATGAAGAATTCCAACTAATACAACATAGGCTCTGACACTAAAATGCTTAAAAAATCCAAAAAACCACACTCTCCTCAGGAAACTTAGACAGTGGACTCGTAGTGTTTTCTAAGAGATCAGCACATGACTCCACATTAAGTTAACTTCCTATGCTCCAACCTATGAGTTGACTAGCCAGTCTGCACTAATGCAGTTGCTCCGTCCATTTACTGTATATAAATGCTTTGTTCCTGTATCATAATGTTCTGATCCTGAAGACAGGAACAATGAACATGTCTGAATTATCACACTTTCATCTGGCTGGAAACCCAAGAAAATTTGGAATTATGTTTTGAAAAGCTTCAGCTTATATTTCAAGAGGGAAACATTCTCCCTTTCATATACAAAGTATAGTTATAAAGGAGCTAGATTTAGGTTCTAAAACTATTGGAAGAAAAATCAGTCAATGGCAGTGTTATCCCCTTTTGTGTAATCCCCTCCCAGTCCCTCTACTGCTACATGCAAATTTTTCCTGTTGGAAGTGGTGCTGCAGGTTATCTTGTTTTAATGTTAGAATTGGAATTAGTGTTTATTAACCATTGAGTTGAGAGGTAGAACTGGAACTTAAAAATTCAATGCCACAACTGGGATTTGAACCACAGACCTTCCGCTTACCGGGATTGTGACAAACTGCGTGTTTAAAAACACCAATAGTAAGTTTGTTGGCATAAATAAATAATAATAACCATTAAGTTGTTTTACAACTCGTCATATACATAAATTTGTTCATGAGTTTACAATATTTACAATATAATGATAAAGTTAAATACTATTAGAAATTTGTCACAATATTATAATGCAGAGACTCAGAAACATGAGAACCGCTATGCAGTGTTTTTCCACTGCACAAACGGAAACACGATAACAGCAGCTGATGTACATAAGGTCATGGGGTTTACTTGTTTTTCTCTGATCTGGAAGTGCAGTGTAGAGGTGACAGTGATATCATCTGGTTGAGTTATTACAGTATGCTTTATTATTTTGTCCTGTACTTAGTCTCAAAGTGTATTATGGGTCAGCATTTGTTTTCTGTTGCACAGCATGTATTTATTTATGGTTCGTGTGCGCTAACTCAGGTCAACTCGCCAATTGAAATTGCGATTTACATAAAGATTTCTGGGTGATCTCTGATTTCTATCTCTGGGGAAGCATAAAGTGTACAAAACATATCCACACACCTTGGAAAAATTACACACACAAATGCGCATGCGCACGCACGCACACACGCACACACACATGCACACGCACACACAAACATTTGATTACTAAATTAACCCTTTCACTGCATTTGCCACATAGACGAAAGGGCATTTAACCCTTTCAATGTTGAGATATTTTCCGCTCCCTTGTTATGCTAACCTAAATCAATTTAAGTCAAGTATTTGGAGCAGTCTCCTATTGTAAAAACATTAAATTAAAATATTAAATTTTTGCAATAAAGCTGTAGTGTTTCTGTTCTTTGTTGAAAATGAAAGCAAAATCCATGCAACTGCAGTCAAATGTAACCCTGTCAGCTTCCAAGTGTACCATTACACCGATTATTTTACTTGGCCTCTCCCCTTCCTTTGCCACAGGCACATGTGACTGCAGTTGCTGGGATTCGAACTCGCTATGTTTGGCTTTGAATGAATGACCAGTTCATTGCGTATTGCCTTAACCATCACGCTATCCGAATCACTTTGGCCGAGGTGCCTCGGAAGGGTATATGAAAACCAGTCTAGGGTTTAGAGGAAGAACGGCATATGTGGCAAAATATCTCAGCAGTGAAAGAGTTAACAGTGACATTGCTAATTTAGATGTCTACCCATCTATGTGAAAATAATTGCAGTCGTAGAATTCTTCTCTGTGTGAAATGCTTTATTTTTTTAGCCATGTATCCAGAAATGTTTTGAATTTATCAATGGGTAGTGAGGTAATATGATTAGGAACTTTATTATACATATGTATCCTAGATTTGTGACTATTGTGTATTTTTGATAATCTTGAAAATAGTAAGTCTAAGGCTGAGTTATAACATGTGTAAATATGTATTGTCTGTCAAAGCACTTTTTCTCTAAATTTTCTTTCACAAAGATTAGAGAATGGTAAATATACAACCCTGGCACAGTCGTTATTTTAAGTTTTTGGAAAAATTGTTTGCAAGGATGATTATAATCTAGATTAGCAATACATCTAATTGCCTTTTTTTACCACTTGAAAATTATTGTGCTCCTGTGGTATTACCCCATCGAAGTATACCATATGAAGTTGTAGAATGAAACAATGCAAAATATGCAAATTTTTACTAACATTATGATGAAGTTAGTATAATAGGAATATTACATGAGCTAGTTTGCCACTTATGTAGTTTGTGTGATGTTCCCAGTTGAGTTTTTTGTTGATGTAGATTCCTAGCAGTTTGACAGATATATTATCATGATTTTTTGAATTTATTTGAAATGTAAGTTCTTCAGTCTTTGCTGTGTTTATCTGTAACGTGTTTGTATTCAACCACATAGTTGCTGAATCCACCATATTCTTATTTTTATTACATAGTGATTCTATACCTGTGCTAGTTGTTACCAAAGTGGTGTCATGAGCATATAGTACTGTTTTACATGGGATATAATTAGGGAAATCATTTATGTATATAATGAATAAAAAGGGACCTAGTACTGAACCCTGAGGTACTCCTTTAGTTATTGGCATAGTATGTTTCACTATTTATTTGCACCATCTGAATTCAGTTTTTAGGTATGAATATATTAGATTAAGAGCTCTTTCAGATAAATTATAGTGTTTTAGTTTTTTAATCAATATTAGATGTGACACTGTGTCAAATGCCTGTCGTAAATCTAGAAGGGTTATGGTGGTTGAAAGTTTATTCTCAAAGCATTCACAGACATGATCTATAATACTATATTTTCAATTGCTTTTATGATAGAAAGCTTGGATCTAAAGCCAAATTTGGAGCTGCTTAGCAATGAGTTATTTTCAAAGTATGTGGAGAGTTACTTGTTTTTAAGCCTTTCTTGCCTGAATTATTTTGCTACATATGCCGTTCTTCCTCTAATTCGAGACCGGTGTAGATTAGACGGTCTGGGAGACCTTCAGCCTGCTGGCTCGGATAGCCATGATCATTAAGGCAACACGTAGTGCACTGGCCATGCACTCAAAGCCTGAGGTCGTGAGTTCGAGTCTCGGCAACCGCAGTCAAATGTGCTTGTGGTAAAGGACGGGGAGGGCCCACGTAAAATAATCGGTGTGATGGCATGCGTGGATGATGACGGGGTATCATTTGACTGCGGTTGCAATCCAAAACGTCTCAAATATGTATTTTTAATTGGTGACAGACAGTATAACAAGAATATAGCAGAAAAAAAAGTTAAAACTAGTACAAATAGGAAAAAAAGCTAATGTATCTTATAAGACACACCAGGCATGAAAGGGATAAGAACTTGATTATTTTGGAAAGAACTGGTAATAGCGATATGAGCCTATCTGGATTAGTTTTTTCACCTTTCTTAAAGATAGGAATTATTATGGCAAGTTTTAAACAGTCTGGATATATTCCTTGTTCTAGTATAGTATTAGCAAGCAATGTTAATGGATAAGTTATTTCTTCAGTTATCTATTTGATAACAAAATTTGAGAATCCATAATAGTCTTCTGCTTTGGAATTACCAAGTTGTATAACGACAGTACAAATATTTTCTGGAGTTATAAAGGACCAATAAAATCATGCTTGTATGGGGTTTCTAGTATTTTTGGATGGTATTTCCGCTTGTGAGCTGGTTGTGTTGGATACATGTGGTACGTTAACAAAAAGAGCATTCAGTATATTAGCTGAGATAGGTATGTCCATATACTTTTTATGGTTATTTATTTCAGTTTTTATTACCCCCAGACAGCCTTATATTTGTTTCTTGAATTTTATATGATATAATCATTAGCTCTACATTTAACAGTTTTTAGTTCTTGTTTATAATGGTTTTTTCTTTCTTTTTTTTTTTTTTCAGTTGTATGTATGTCTCTTTAACATTAGCACATTTATTTCTGTTATATAATACATATATTATTAGGCATCTTCTAATATGTTTTAGGTATGGAATATACCAGTTTTTTTTTTGTTTGCTTTTGTTTGTAGAAATTATTTTTATCAATAAATTTTTTTTATGATTTTTGGGCAGGTTTCATTAAACATATACTCTAGCGTTTACTGAAACCTGCCCAAAAATCAACAGATGTGTTGCTTTTGCTTTCACTGCATCCACATGCTGGTTCCTCTGAGCATGGACTTGACTTTAGGGAAGAGATAAAGGTTGCACAGTGCTAGGTCTAGTGAATATGAAGGATGTTCCATAACTGAAACATTGTTTTTCACCAAATAACTCTTCATAGATGGTATGTCTGGAGCATTGTTCTAATGGAGGATCCACGATATGTTCTTTCACAAATGTGACGTCTTTTGTTGCACAAATTCAAGGAGTGTCTTCAAAACATTTTTATAATAAACCTGATTGACAGTTTGACCGGCATCCAACTCAAAGTCATCTATCAATGTAGATAATCCTGCCCTTCAGCCATATATTAAAAAAAGAAAATTCATTGCTTAAATTTTAATTTCCTGATGTGCACTTCCTTCTTCCTGGGGGATAAGAGGCTCTTCCAATGCATGGATTGTCATGTACTCATGTAGTTTCTGGATCATATAGGAAAATACAAGTTTTATTGCACATAATTATGTTTTTGAAGAAATCAGGATTATTTTCAAAGTTTACGAGAATGTCAACTTGCCAGTTCACTCAATGTTCCTTTTGCATTGGTGTAAGAATTTTTGGCACTATTTTAGCACATTTTAGCACATTTTTCGAGCCAGATTGTTGTGCACAACTTACCTAACACTTTCCTCACTTATATTAGCAAGTTCAGCATCTGCTCAGATGATGAATCGATGGTCTCAAATAAGTTTAGCAACTTTTTCCATATTGTTTTCAGTTTTATAGTGGAAAGCTAGCCTGATTTTGGATCATCGCTGACAACTCTATCACCCACCTTAAATTTCTTCAGCAACTCAAAATTTGGATACAAAGTAGACACTGATTAACAGTGTCTATCAACAGTTTGTAAGCTTCTGTAGCAATTTTCCAAGTTTGTGAGGATTGTGATGTTAAAACATTGTTCTACTCTTACTCTCTTATTCTCTACTTAGCATTATTCCAATGGAGCTCAGACACAAGATCTACTTCTAACGTTGGTCACAGCCAGACTAATTGCTGCACATATATGAAATTTTGTGTTAACAAATATTAATAAATATTGGTGACTTAAATTTCTCTTAGCATTTATAATTATGTCATTTCCAAAAGACCTAATTTGCAAATCATTATTTCAACTATCATTATACAATTGTATTATTACAGTATTGTAACTAATTACAACATTGTAGCAAATTGCAACACCAGTTACTGATAATCTGACTTTGTCTTCTAAGTGGCTAGTGTAGTGCTTATGTTACACCTAAGTCACTGTTACACAAACTCAGAACAACACAACTTATACATTGAATCAAATCACATCTGAACTGTCACTACCAGATCACAACTCACATTGAACTACACTTGACACAGTTCACTGTTGTTGTCCACTAAACACTTTGCAATTTTTTTACTGTCTGACTGGGCACTCAGCAGCCCCTTATATATGTCCTGCACACAATGAGAAAGCTTTTGGAAAAAGAAACTTCTGGAAGGGGAATATTCTCGGGTGGTATTAAACAAAGTCTCTAGAGCCCAGAACAGCATGCAATAGCAGCATTTTCTGTACGATCAGCACTATTGTAGTGAGCCAGACTATCCATGTGAACTACCAGTATCTTCCCTCAGGGCAGCCTCTGCATGCGGTAGACTACATCGTTGATCCTCTTCACCATGTGATACAGTCCCTGCCATAGTTGTTGAAGTTTGGGGCAATGGCCCTTAGTTCAGATAGGGCAATACAACCACACCAGATCTTCCTGCTGGAAACCTTGGTTGTTGGCTTGTTGGTCATACCGAATATTCATCTGGTCGCTTGCTGCCTGGATGTGTGTTTGCACATCATGAAGATGGCCCACGAGGTTCTCCATGTATAGAGGACACAGCTTATTGGAATACCCCAACAAATAACTGACCTTTTCCTCCCATTATGGCACAGTCTGGTTATATTTGGTGATATTCCATCTGTTAGGTTGCATTAGTACTGCCAGCTGCTCATAAAATATAACCATGGTAAAGCTAGTTACATAGTTGGTGTTATTGCATTTGTTATGTTGCCACAAAAGCCCTTGTTTTTGACCCCATGGCATAGAAGCCAACCAATAGATTTTAAAACAAGATTCAATTTAAATGCCATAATTAATTAATTAATTAATATGGCCATTGTATTGCTCATGTTTGCATGATTTTGTCTTCAATTATTTTAGAGCAGTATATGCAATTAAAGTTACTGTGGTTATTTTTGTGTTTACAACACAGTAGTGCATTAAATATGTATAATGATAAGAGGTAGAACTGGAACTTAAAAATTCAATGCCACAACTGGGATTTGAACCACAGACCTTCCGCTTGCCGGGCGGACGCTCTACCACTGAGCTATTGTGACAAACTGCCAGAATGGCATTAAATTCTCAAGTTAGTTCGTATTTTTTCCTGGTCAACCACAAAGGCAGTCTCACATTATACAAATTACCCCAATGGTGACTTACTATTTTAAGTACTTTATGTCCCAGGATTAAATAATTGTAATTGTCTTTGATGTGAGACTGCCTTTGTGGTTTACCAGGAAAAAATAAGAACTAACTTGAGAATTTAATGCCATTCTGGCAGTTTGTCACAATAGCTCAGTGGTAGAGCGTCCGCCCGGCAAGCGGAAGGTCTGTGGTTCAAATCCCAGTTGTGGCATTGAATTTTTAAGTTCTAGTTCTACCTCTTAAACTTTGCCCACACACGGCTTGTGTGTTTAAAAACACCAACAGTAAGTTTGTTGGCATAAATAAATAATATATAATGATATTTAGCATTCAGTGTTATTGCAGAACAAGATTTGCCGAAGATGAGTAGGTTCATCATATGTTGGGTGGTAACAATGTTCAAGCATAATATTGTTTGAAACCATGTTACTTTGACTTATGATATTTGAGGTTAGAAATAATGCCTTTTATGTATATTGGCAGTACAGCTTTTTGGTGTAATTTCATCTGCAGTTTAGTGTAAGTCAGCCATATTGAATTCTTGGGAACTGGCGATAAGGTGTTTCTCCTATAGTTGGATACTGCCCAAGGGGGACTTGCAAACATTAGGTCATACAGAAAGCACAACTCCCTGCTGAAGACCAAACTAGCTGGTGTCATCCCAGTGGTGTCATGGTAGACGAACAGCAAGAAAAGAACCACCCTGACATCCCAGTCCCTCTGGTGGTTGGCCATGACCTTCCTCAGGTGTACCTCGAGAGTTTTAATGTATCGCTTGACCATGCTGTCAGACTACAGTTGGAGAGGCATCATGTAAGGCTTGCATATGCTAAGTTGCTCCAGTGCTTCTCTCATCAATTTTGACTCAAGGATTGCGCCCTAAATGCTGTGCCATTCCAGTGACACTCTAAAGTGGCAGAAGAGTTCTTCCATGAGGCAGGCTGCTGTCATCTTGGACTCCTGGTTAGGTATGGCGTACACCTCCAGCCACTTGGAAGTAATCCATGATGACCAGCAAATATTTCTTGCCCCTGTCAGACAGAGGGAATGGCCTGGCTATATTGATGGTGAGGTGCAGTTCCCCAGCTCCATTCTGGCCCTTATGTCCCGAATACTTTTCAATGGATTCATTATCTTCACAGGCACTTCCTTTCAGCAAGGCAACAATGCCCTGGTAATGCACAACCTGTCCAAAGGCATCTTCTGGTCCAGCACCAGATTTCTTGAACACTACCCTTCCAGGTGTGCCCTCATGACTACTTCACTCCTTACAGGCAGTACCACTTCCTCCATCAGAGTTACAGTGCAGATTTATGGATGCTCTTGTGGACTCTGGAGCATTATCTCATCGTGGCTGAGGCGCAAGAACCTCCTACAGACATCAGCTGTTGTGTCATGGCTCCTGAGGGTGTTTAGCCCTAGTATCACCTCCTCAGCCATCCTCACGATGAACACCTACAGCCTCACAACGCTCCACCCCAAGGTCAACTCCAGCAAGGAATCCTCCACAATGCCTGATGCTGTTACTATCTCATACAGCCGATTGGATTTCCTGGACGGCAATCACTTCACCATATCAGGTTTGATCACAGTCATGGCCACACCCATGTCCACCAGTATCTGGTACTGCCTTCCCTGCATCCATCTATCCACAAAGAGGCTGTCATCCATTCTTCTACAGAAGGTGCACAATGTCACTCGAGGGGTAGGCGATGATAGCCCCAATGTACCGCTTATCACACTGGTACCCACTGGTTTCCAGTCTACTCATTGGCCAGGTATGGATAGTACTTCACCAGGTGACCCAACTGGCCACAGCTCTAATATACACCACTGGAAAATCTCTGTCAACATTACTGGGTCAATCCTCTGTCCCCGTCATATCGGATGCTCCTGGGGTTGGAGATGAGGGTAGTTGTTACCTTGGCCACCTTCATTCTTAATGCGACCACCAGCACCTTGTGAATGGTGTTGTATTTACCAAGCATTAGGAGCTCACATATCTTGAGGTTGTGCACCCCATTGATGAGGCAGGATGCGGCTCAGCTTCATGGATATCTGACTGGTGGAGTGGTTCACTAGAGCTTTATTTATCAACTGTTCAGTTGCCAGAGCAAGCTCTTGCAGCATCTCATCAGCATCTCAGCCTCCACTTTAGCTGGCTACAATAGGCTGTGACCAGATGGTGGTTTCTCAATCAGTTTGAGAGCCTCCCAGGTGTATCCAGACACTGCCGACATAGTAATCACGTCAGAACTACACAACTCATATGTTGAATGGAATTATATTTTAACTATTGCTACCAGACCACAACTTGTACTGAACTGCACTTGGCATGATGTGTTGCCGCTGTCCACTGAACACTTCACAAACCTTTTACTGTCTGACTGGGCACCCACCAGCCCCTTATATACTTCCCGCACAAAATGAGAAAGTTGCTGGAAGAAGAAACTTCTAGAAGGGTAATACTCTTGAGTGGTAAGAAACAAAGTATCCAAAGCCCAGAACCGCACACAGTAGTGATCATATCTGTACAGCCTATTGTTCTGTCAGAGGATGGGTCATTAACGCAGGTAGGCACTCAGGTCCATACCTTGGTGTCTATAATTAGCCACAGGCACACTGACAATATTCCATGTGCTGATGATTTGCAAAACTAGTTCCGTTGGAAGTTACATAATTATAAAAGATAAGTGAAGTTCTAGTCACTAATATTTGTTAATTTAATTTGCTTCACTGTCAAAAACTTCAGTTTTTTTCATTTTGAAACTTATTGTGGTTGTGTTAAAGGTGAGCTTGACCTGCTTCCTTCTCCTTGAAGTGACGGGAAATGAGTAAAAAATTAGGTGTGGTTTCTTTATCCTGTGTTGCTTCTTTATTCATATGCCTTGCTATTTCAGTCAAATTGTTAACTCAGATGGATTTTCGATAATTTTTATTAATTTTTTTATTTTTTGGATTGGGATTTCGTCTCAGAAATGACGTGCTACTGTATATTTGTCTTTTTCCCCCCTTTTTTGTTCATTAATGAATCTTTGATGCTCCTTGAGTCTCAATTCAATTCTTCTTTTCATTTTGCCAATGTAGATTTTCTCATTGTTATTCCAGCTATCTCTTCCAAACAGATATTGTCATCTATGTTTTTCCTTATAAGTTTATAATAAATACTCTTATTTGTTAGTGGATGCTAGAGTTATATTAAATTGGTGCAGAATTTGTCTTCCTTTTTTTTTTAAATTTCTGTGCCCCTAGGGTTGAAATATGAATTCTTTAAAGTCTGTGATTTGGATAGTGATTTAAGTTATTCATTTTTCATTTGTGAAGTTCTTGCATGTACTCTGTGTTTTCCATGGGTATGTTCCCATTCTGAAAACCAGCTAATTAATACTGTATATTTATTTGCTCTTGGGTTAAAAGCAATGTTCATAGGTAATTACATAAACAACACTTTAAATGTCCAAAGGCTATCAGCAAGAGAAAAACTCTTGCAGATATTGGGGTACTGATTCCAGATGCTTATCCATAGGTGGCACCACTGATGATTTACCTTTGGAATGGTCATTCATTTTCCCTTCTACAATAAATTGCCCAGCAATATCAGAGCAACTAAAGACACAAGATATTTTAGCAAAACATTAAAAAGTATATTAATTGACAAGGACTACTACTCAGTAGAGGAATATATGAATGATGCACTAGAGTCTTATTTCCCATAATGTCTTTTTGTAACTTATCTTGGGAAAATGTTATAGACTTTTATATAATATATTAACTTATCTAAGGAAAGTAGTATAGGCGTATATATTGTAGACTTTGTTCTAATTTTGTTTATATAAAGTTTATGTATTGGTAATACTTCTTGATGAGTCACCAGTTTACTGAACTTGTGCTCAAAAATTGTAAGCGTATGTGACAATAAACCATCTTTGTTGAATAAGAATTGTTGATCAATGATTGGATAGTCCTTATGTTTTGAACATTGGATGCAATAAATAAAATAAGTAGTACAAGTTTAATGTTTTTACTGCATTATTTAAATTAATATTGTAATAATACAATTCCAGATGCAGTGGAACCAGAATGTGAAGTTGGTCATTTAGAGGCTTTTACTGAAGTGATAGTGGCACCTCCAACAGCGGACAAAGATACACACTTCACAGAGACTTATCAATTTCCCTCAGTGTTTCCAGATCACGAAAATGTGCTAAATACTGCATCTCAGTCCTTGGATACCACACAACCTTCCATTGCTAAAGTGTGGGAGATATTTAAAGCACATGCCCAGAAGTTCTTACAAGCAGGCAAGAATAATAATGAACATACCCTGCATTTCAGTCATAGAGCAACAGATGTTAAGTCTCTCAGTCTTTTGAAAAATTTAACTGAAAGATCAATAAAGGCTTCTGTATTTAGGGTTCATCCATTGAACTTTCATGGAATACCTGTAGGATCCAAGCAAGGTGATTATGTTTTATTGGACCCATACTGTATACTGATACGAAGAAGTCATTTGCCATTTATGCAGCAGAGTTTATCTAGTAACAGTACCAATGGCTTGATTTGTAAATTAACTAAAGTAGCAAATTCTATGGAAAAAACAGCTGGTAGCAAGTCCTCTTTAATAAGTAGTGAATTACCTAGACTGAGTGATAATAGTGATGTTAGTGTGATTCGTTCTAACTTCTCTGCTGCAGAGGTGTGTGTAAGACTTTATGTAATAGAGGATTATTACAGTGACATGTCTGACTGTGCCAAAGAGTATATCGACAGGGTAACACCAAATGGTGTACCCCAGCATAGGTCTATTTTGGCACCTGATGCACTACGGATGTTATTAAACTTGAAAGTGGGTTCACGAGTTACATGGAAAGTGCTTCTGTTGGAAAATACATCTGCAACTTCTGAAGTGTGTATAGCACTTACAGGTAAAGGGGTGAGTACCTAGAACCTAAATGATAGTTTTAAGGTTCCTTAGTTTTAAGGTTCCTTATTTCTGTGTTTAGAATACAGATGTATCAAGTTTTAAGGTATCCATTAGAACGCATTTCAAAGTTCTTATACATTTTTTCCTCTGCTGGGAGGCCTTATTAGGAATGCAATCAGGTCCTTGGGACCAGTTTAGGAGCTGCCTTACAGCTGCTTTATTAGCTACATGCCATCCATATTACTGCACTCTGCACAATAATAGTCCTTGGCACTTTAATGTACATTTTGACTACTACTATGATGACGATGACAACAACTTTGTGGTGGTGGTGGTGGTGGTGGTGGCAGCAGTGGTGATGGTGACGGCAGCAGTGATTGTGGCAGTTCATGAAGTGCTGCTGTCTGCAGGGCAGTGAGACCTGCATTTGATTTCCAATACTGGCATGGGGATATTTTTTTCTCCTGCTGGGAGGCCTGATAAGGGGTGCACTCAGGTCCTTGGGACCAATTTAGGAGCCACTTTACAGAAATAGTGGTGGCTGAGCTCTTGCCATTTGCATGTTGACAGCATATTGCCTTAGAGTCATTCCATGTTAAATCGCACAAAATATGGTAAAAATTGACCTTAATATCTCAGATTTTCTTGAAAAATGTTTTACCTGTTTTGAAACAAAATACATTTGACCTGTGTTTCTTCGTTTTATATAAAAAAATATTTTGGCAGATATTAATTTTTGAAATGTCCCAAAAATTGCATGTTCCTCAACCTTCGATCAATCATACCTCTGATTGCAATCAAACAAATCACTTGATCTTTGGTTCAAATTAAAGATAAATCGCATTATTTCGTGTGTTATTTATTAGAAAATTTAATTAATTATTATTAATATTATATTTTATACGATTAAATTTTTAAACTATGGCAGCGGTGACAGCTACTGTAACCTCACACAATTGGCACCTTCCATTCCAGCGACTGTCAAATGCTTGAGGTCCCATGAACCTTGTAACAGTATAGTAAGGAGAACACTGCTAGTGTTCTCCTGTTAACACTGTTATACATGCACTATTAGCATCTACAAAATGTTTTTAAAATATGCATTTTAAACTAATGTTTCCATTCAACACAAAACTTTAAATTTCTACTCGTCTACCTCCTTCGAAAGAAAATTGTTTCACTAAAGCTTCAGTTTTTGACAACGGAATGAAGGAGTGTAATTTTAAAGTACCAGTACTGGTTTAAGATTCTGATATTGGGCTTGCAAATTTTCAGAGTGGATTTTGTGCTTGTTCAAACAACAAAATAAAAATGATATATTGGCAAATATTTTTGAGCCCAATCACACAGTTCTTTCGGTGTTGTTATAGGATGTTGACCAGGTTGTAGGCTGACTCTAGTAGCAAGTCTTATAAAGAGTTCCTCCCATACCATCACAAGGACTTTTACCGTGTGATGTTGCAAAGAAGTGCCATTCAACACTAATTTTGTAATCATCTTTATGTAAGCAAATTATTAAAATTTTTTTTTGTTTTTATATTGTACACTAGAGTTGGAAAAGTAGATCATTTTCTTTATATTTTTAAATTTCTGCTTTAAGAGACCTACTGCTTCGGATTAAAAAAGATGAAAGGAATCTGTGTTATGCTTCAAATTTTCAGAGATAGCAACAATACTTTTATGACGAATTTCTGAGTTTTCTTTAAAATAGACTGAAAATGGGTGCATTGTGGCTTGGCAATTGTTCCAATGCACACCCTGTATTGAATATTTTATAATGAGAGTAATTTTCAGAATAATCTGCTAAAACAATATAATTTCCAGGTTGTAAATTATCTTTGCATTCCACCAAAAGCTGACTTTATTGCCGAGCTATGAAAACGTGTGGCAATAATGAAATAAGTTTGTTGACAAATTCTCTAAAAAGTCATCAGTTGAAGACTGGAGTGTTTCCAAATTGGTGCGATCTACTATAATCCATTGTTTGTATGTTACATGTTCTACTGCCTCGGCGTCAAACTGTTGTTGAGTGTATTTAATTATATTGTCAGGTCCTGGACAACTTGAGCATTGCATAAGATAACAATGATGTGAGGGTGGATTACAGATAATATGTGATAATGTATCTTTATAGTTCTTGATAACTAGGTTTGAATTTTATTTGATGTTAAAAGTAGGATTTTTGCACCATCTATAAGTAATTTTACATTTTCATGATGGGCACAAACACAATGAATTCCCATTAGCCCCTGGCAGAATGCATTCTTTTGGTCTCAGCTCTGCAAATTTGGAAAAACTTATTTTTACTACTGGATATTTTTCCTTGAAGCACCTGTAGGTTTCCTTAAGGTTACATAGAATTAATCTTTTCTGTTTATAAACTTTTTGAGCTCCCTCTTTCATACTAACAAAATTATTTTCCTGGCATTACCCTATTAATTTCCTCCATTTTGTAGAATTCCAACACTTTTGTTACTATTCACTGTTAAAAAGATTTACTGATTTTAATACCAAGAGTGGATAAAATTCCGTTTTCTTTAGCCAGTCTCTTTGCCACTCCTATCATATGACCTGACGCTTCAAAATGCTGTTTAATTTTATTGTATGACCAATCTTCAGAAATTGTTAAAATTTTAACTTTTAGTGTTTTATCATCTGTTGTGTGGAAGGATTCAATTAATTTTGTAATAATATCATTACTGTCTGATTTTTCAGTAAATGTTGCTGCATTATCCTCAACATGAAAAACTTTCTTTGGTTGGGTACTTGTCACCTTCTGAAGCTTTACTCAGGGACATCGCTTTTGTATTAATTTTCTTTTTTTTGATAGGGGATTCACCTATTGAAGCTAAACTCATTTTAACATCCTCAATATTATCAACATCTTGCACAGACACAGAATTACCCAAAGGATTTTCACTTTCTTCATTTGCATGGCGTTCACTTGATGTATGTTTATTATCACAAGAACCATGTGAAACCATGTACAACATGGGGAGAGAGCGGGAAGGTAATGATGTCTGCATGATCTGAGACAGTCCTTGCTAATTCACAGGTGCTTTTTAGTGAAGCGTGCAGTTGAAGACATAGTTAGATCTTTGTGATAAGGAGTGAATATAGTGAATTTGTGAGACATTGATCATTGTGTAAATCAATTGAGGTGCTTAGAATAGCAAGGGCGTAAGCACCAAAGTACTAATTTTTTGTTTTTCTTGCAACATACAGTATGAAGCCTACTCTTTAATGCCTGTTAAGTGTGTATGGTTGATACGCCCTGGATAAAAACAAATTCTCCATTTGTATACAGCATGGTGTTAGACCTTACGTGCTTCAGCCAAATCTTGAGAATAGCAAAGGCATATGAGCCAATCTGCCGGCCGGAGCTGGCCGCTATTTGTGACAGTCGCTCTTTAACAGAATGTGCCAATAAATCACTTAAGAGATGGTACTGTTTATTTTCAGACATTTACCCCTCATATTTGGTTATTCCTTAACCTTTCAAATATTTTTGCGGTTTTGTAAATAATTTTTGCCTAGATGTACTCCTGCCTGTACAGGGTATTTCTTTAGTTCAGTCTGTTGCTTTTAAAGAAAGCTGTAACATCTTTTAGTGGCTTGCAACTCTCGGTTTAACTTCTGTTTAGCATTATGTTTCTAGAGTTGTATTGTTTACTAAAAATGGCATTGAACAAACCTTTAGTGCATTTAGGGTAGTGATTAACTTTTATTAAGCACTATGAGTGACACAGGCAGTGATTCTATTTCTTATCACGTAAGTCGTCGCAGAAAATGCTGCATGCAGAAAAGCCAATGGAAAATGCATATGGCTAAAAAGAAGAGAGATACAGGTGAAGAATACGTAAGTTAAAAACCAAATATGTAGTAAAGGCACACACCAGGGGTAGAAGAAGAGACAGCAGCGGATGAAGATACTTTACATTACTAACATACTCTGGTCCCTCACGGCACAGCACAGCTTGAACCAGCACTTAAACATCTTCGGTGATCTAAACATACTTTTTGTTAACTTACTTCTTTATATTCAATTTAGAAGTATTGTTTGTTAGTATTAGAACAAATATTTACCAATATTAGTTACAGTATTGCTTGCAAAGTGCTAACTTTACAGGTAAACGTTTTGGTTATAACATGCATGAAAGCATACATTATCTAAATTATATTGTTGATGAAATTAACCTTCTGAAATCTTAAATATCATCTAAATAACATTTTACATTCCTAATTAACAGTATTAATGCATTACATTCACATCTGAGCAATTTTAAATCTCTCTATAGATGATTTTAATATGTACTGCACAGTAAAAACTTTAATCACATTTTTCTCAAAACAAGCTTTTGGTGTATACACCTTTACTATTCTAAGGGCCTCAATTATGCCACCTGTACATTCTAAATTAGGGACCAAAATATTACACAGTCATAGTAGAGAAATTGTTTCAAATGTTTGGGCGTACATGAAGAAAGAAGCTAAAAGCAAAGAACTGCTTACATCAGAAGATTTTTTCAAAAAAATTCAAAAGGTTAAAAAGCGCTTATCAGATGCCACAGGAGTATCAGAAAGAAGGTATATTGTGTAGACATTTTTCTGCATGGACTACACTGCCTTAGCAAGAAGTTATGTGAGTAGCACATGAAGCTGACGCACCAATTCGTATGCTGTCTGCAGTCACACCTAGCTTGGTACTCACTTTCAAGCTTTACATTTACTTCCTCTAGGGGCCAAGAATGGCAAATCCAGCTGTACAAATGGATCTCTACTTCACGTCGTCCGTGTGCGCTTGCAGGCCTCCAGAAAAAAAATTGTAGCAAATGCACTTATGCATGCTCCATAGTTTTTAAAATCTTATTTTATAGATAAAATGTCAGGGAATACTTGTGTATTTTTTTTTAGATTTTTAACACGCAGATTTAAATTCTATTTTTGGTTTTACAAAATATAACTTTAAAAAACAGTCCAAAATTGTTGTGTAGTAATGATTGGTCGAAAGTTGTTAAAAGTGTTGTATTTAACCTTTCCAGTGTGCCAAACCTCAACTCTCAACTGCATATGGCCCTAGAGTAACAAGTGATTTTATATTATGGTGCCATAGAAATTGCTTAATTTCTAATAGCCATAACTAAGCAAACAATTTAAAAATACAGAAATAAAAAAAATACTTGTCTCCTTATTTGATGCCTATTATTCATAAAAAAATTTGAACCTCCTATGAAAAAGTTGTGTTTTACGGGTGTGCGATTTAACTTGGATTGACCCCTTATTGACCATATGCTACGCCGATTACTGTACTCTGTGCACAATAATAGTCTGTGGCAATTTTAAAATGTATTTTAACTGCTGCTGTTGCCGTCAGAATATACTAGTTGTAGGTGGATGAAGGTAAATAAATAAATATTTTGTTTGTAAGCGACGCTGTCAATTGCCAGGATGATATCAGTGCCACCAGTGTGCTGGAGTTTTGTCCCACAGAAGTTCTTTTAATGCCAGTAAGCCTTCTGACATGGGGCTGTTGCTTTTACCCACACTTAAAACCATTGATCTGGGTCAGGTTTAAACCTGCAACCTTGGGATCAACCGAATGACATGGAGGGAGAGAGTTTGCAAGTGCCATGCTGTTGTAACATTATCTGCAGTTGGCTAAAGCAAGCATTTATTTGTTATTACTATTTTCTCTATGATAGATGTGTGCATGCTGCAATAGTTGTACATTCCACGCAGTGGCATAGTATGGTGTGTAGACTTGGGTATGCACTTTGAACTCACGTTGAGGGTACACAGGAGAAATTTCTAAATTCTACAATTATTAGCAGTTCCAATATTTTTAACACCTTTACATTAATTATCTTCTCTAGTAAACTTTTCTCTTTTTTTTTTTCTTTTTCTCCTTGATGAAGATTTCAAAATTTTAATGCTTTTAAATATTATTTTGTTATAGATAAGTACCCTCAAAAGAATGTTGGGAACAGAAAATTTTGTAATACTTTGATTTAATAAATAAAAATTATTAACTTTGAGTAAATACTTTTTTCACAATGTTCATAGTTTTGATAGAACTTTATAATTCACCAACTGGTAAATATTAAAGTTACAGAACAATCACTCCCACTATTTTTTCTGCATTCTCAGTTAGTTGATTATAGGCACTCAGATTTCATATTTGGAGCAGTAGGTTTCCAGGAAATGCAGCATTCTCTCTACAACACCTTCTTTCCTCGTAGTGAACCATGTGGAAGCACATGAGCAGTTTGCACACCCTGCCTTCAGTTTCCTGGCGTATTTTTCTCTTATATGTTCACACATATTACTGTTCAAAATGCTACTTGTACTCTTGATACGTTCAGAAGAAGTTAAAAATATGAAATTAACCTTCACTGCCAAACAAAACACTGAAAAACTTAGCTTTAAGCCTCATTAACATTAAGAAACAAGATGCAATTTTCTGCATTCCATCCACTGCACACACATATTGTTTGACGTGAGGCAAGCACAACCACCAGCCGCTGTGTTTCAATGCTTGGGTGATACGCTAACGATACTAATTCATAGCAGATTGTTGTTTGTAACATACTCCTCAGCAAGCATTATGCCAATTGGACTATTATGTAGATAATAGAAAAGGTTAACTAAGCAAAACTGGCAGGGTATGCAACACATCACCCACATCCATTGACATTATGCTCCTAATTCCAGGGATCTCAACATTGCAGCCAAAAATTGTGATAAATTTAACTTTTTCATCTTTATTTTTCATTAGTTCTTGCTTTTCTAACAAAATGGCACTAATTATTTTGGTTAAAGTACTGTATGTTTTGAGACTTTACATGACAAATAAGATGCATATCTTGAGTGTGACAAATTCATTTTTTGTCATCTTTATTTTCAAGGCTGACTCTGACAAATTATGCACTGACCAAGTCCCAACCCCATGCAGACTTCTGACTGGAAAATTAATTCTTATCTATTGCTGTGATACTTCAAATGTAAATGCCTATCTAACTTGCAGGATTATTATTTTTTTAAATTATTTATGGTGGACGAGTAACAATGTAATGCCTTCATCATTTATTTTTAGGTAAGGAAAATATGTTTTGTAGAATGCCTTCATCCTCAGTACCTGACTGACTGCCAGTGTTGCTCTTCATTGTCTGTTCCTTTCTGATGGCAGCCGGTTGAAAGTTTTTTACAAAGATGTCAGTGGAAGGAATTTTAAAGTTGAATATTTGGTGTTAGTTTATCTTAATTTGGGTATTTTCCCAAATCATGAATTCTGTTTTGCTTGCAATGATTTTTTATGAATTTTGGGGTTTTATTGGGGCTAGAATTAATTGATTAAATTCTTTTTACTATTAAATTAGTACTGTGAAGGAAATTTGAATTAAATATTTTATAATTAATTAAATGTAATTTTATTTATTGTATCTTGGCTTCCTCTCCAAGAGTGCCAAGCTACTGCTGATTTTTCTTCTTGTTTAAAATTTATATTTGTGATGTGCTCTTCTACATCTGTTTTTGTTTCCTTTGATTTTTTTAATATGTTGTTGTTGTTTTCTAGTGCCTTGCATCTGGCAATGAAGCCATTAGCATTCGTGCTTTCCAATACTTTTGAACTGTAGTTTCTTCTGATCTTAATGCTTCACAGGTCTTCAAGTGTTCTTCATTCATTTCTGCTGGATCGTTACACAGGACACATATTGGTGAGGCTGAGATACCTATTCTGTAGAGATGACTTGCCAAGCAGTCATGATTTGTCAATAGTCGGAAGGCTGCAACAGCTGTTTTCCTTGGTCTCTGGGGGATTATATCTGGATTGGAAAGTAGTGTAATCCATTTTTTATCTTTGGCATTTGTTTCTATTTCTTGTAGGTATGAATGACAAAAATTTTTAATGATCAAGCGTTTTATTGAGGAATATGAGAAATTGAATTTAGACTTTTGTTTTATTGTTGTGCCTTTCTTTGCAAGTGAGTCTGCAGCTTCGTTCCCCATGACTCCACAGTGTGCTGGAATCCATTGGAGATGAACAGTCTTATTAACTTTTTGGAGTTGTGTTAACATTTTGTAGCATTCTCTAATTTTTGTTGACTTCTTTGTAGCATCTTGTTAAATTTATTTAAGGGAAGATTTAATAATTGTCGGAGAGCAATGTATATAGCCTCTATTTCTCCATCATAATTTGTTGTGTCTCTGCCAACAGAATGATAAAAGGAAAAATGTGAACATGTAACTCCAGCTCCAGTAAGGTTTTCCTTCGAGGATCCATCAGTATATATGTGCAGCCATTCTTCTGTGGGATACCTAGTATTGATTGTTTCCAGAGCTAGAAGTTTTTGTATTTCTTTTGGTGTGTCTGATTTACTTATTTCCTCTATTAATTCCAAATTGAAGGTAGGTTGCCATATTTCCAATGGATTTTCTCTTATAAGTAGATTTTCTCTGGTGTTAGGAATGTTCAATTTGGATTTAATCTGTGTTACCTTTTCTAGGAAACTACTATGAGTTTTAAGGATTGAAGGGGGAAGGTTCTCTTCTGTCCATTTAGAGTTTGGCAATCGTAACATTTTCTCGTGTTGGAGCAATGCTTGTTCTTCTATTTTTGTTGTTATTGATGGGGTCCGTGTTAAGGCAAGCATGGCATCAATAGGTGTGGATTTAACTGCTCCAGTGATTAGGCGAAGAGCCTGATTTTGTATTTGTTCAAGTTTATTGATGTTAGCATTAGCTGCTGTTATTAAAGCTTCAGAACAGTACAAGAGGTTTGGTTTAATATACATTTTGTATGTTGTGTTAAGGACTCTCCTTGAGCAGCCCCATTTAGCACCAGCTAACCTTTTCAGGATTTGCAATTTCTTTTCAACCTTTTCTGAGATGTTGTTATATGTTTTTTCCAACTTAGCTTTCTGTCGAAAGTGATGCCTAAGTATTTGGCATCATCAACTGCTTTGAGTGGTTTACCATTATAATTTATGCTAATATTAACTGGTTTGTATTTTAGTGTAAATAATTCATAATTTGTTTTTTCCACATTGATAGTCATGAGGTTTTTGGAGCTCCATTCATGTACTTTGTTTAGGGCTGTTTCTATTCTGTCTTTGATTAATTCAGGTTTTTTTGAAGAGCCTGAAGTCCAAATGACTACATCGTCAGCAAATAAAGCAATTTTGGTTTCTAAAGTTTTTATTATTGATGGAAGGTCATTTATATATATGTTAAAGAGTGTTGTGCTCAGAACAGCACCTTGTGGAAGTCCTCGGTGTGTTTGTTTATATTTGGAAATGTATGTATTATATTTTGTGGCACAAAATCTTTGTGAAATAAACTGAGTTATCCACTTAAGCATGTTACTTTTCACACCTATTGATTGCAGCTTCTCAACTAATTTATTTCTCCAGACTGAGTCATATGCTGATTTAAAATCAATGAATACTGCCAAGGTATCCTCCTTTCTATTGAAAGCTTCCTTGATGTCTTGGCTTAGTAGGAGTACATTTTCACTTGTACTATGATTCTGTCTGAAGCCGGTCTGTGAACTATTAATTAAGTTGTAATATTCTAGGAACCAGTTAAGTCTAGATGCCACCATTCTTTCCATCACTTTTGCAATAACACTGGTCAAAGATATTGGTCTGAAACTATTAATATTGTTTGAGGGTTTGTTTTTCTTTAAAATCGGGATGATAATGGCTTTTTTCCAGTCGGAAGGTACAGTCATTCTCCAACACGTGTTATCAGTTTAAGTAGGATTTCTTTTCCTTTCCTGCCAAGGTGTTTAATAAACTCTGGGTGGATCTTGTCAGGTCCAGGAGATTTTTTGTTCTGTAATTGTTCTATTGCTAAATCCAGTTCTGTTTCATTAAAATCCTGAATAAAAATATCATTTCGTATACCTTTTGGCTTACTAGTTTCTCTGATAGTTTTTTGGATAGCTTTATCTTGTTTTTTAAACGCTTGGGGTATTCTTTGTGACTGAGCATAAAACTTGTTAAGGGATTCTGCTATTTCCCTATCTGTAGTTAAGCTTTTGTTATTATATTTTAATGGTTCAGTTGTATTTTTTGATAATTTTGTTTTATTAAGGAATTTGTATATTTTATTTCCATCTTTCCTATAGTCCATATGTTCTACAAAATTTGTGAAACTGGCCCTTTTTGCTGTAATTAATTCTTTCTTAAAAATGGCTGCTTTTCTTCTCCAGTTTTGTACATCTTCTGGACACTTGGTTCTTTCGGCTTTGACTCTTGCTATATTTCTTTCGTGTTTTAACTTAGATAAAGATGGAGACCAAAAGTAGCTATATTTCTTTAACTTTCCTTTGGGGATATGTGTTTTGGCTGCTGTCAATAATATTTCACAAATTTTTTTATTCATTTCATCTGTTGACTTGAACTCTGATTCTAACAGTATATTACACTTCCCTTCTATCTCATTTTGGAAACTGGACCAATCTGCTTTTTTAAAATTCCAAGAAGTTTTAACTTTTGGTTTGTTACTTTTATTTATTAGACCTCTTATGGAGTTTATGGTGATTCTGTGGCCTGAACCTGGGTCTTCTATTATTTCTCTTTTTGTATTGTCAATTATGTCAGATGACACCATCAGAAGGTCAGGATTTGTACCCGAACCATTATAATGAAGGTAAGTGGGTGGATCATTTGGATTAAATATTAATTCCATTGTTGACGAGTTTAATAGGTCTTCTATGACTCTTCCTGCTGAATTTATATCTCTGTAGCCCCACCTAGGGGAGTGTGCATTAAAATCACCTATTAAAATACTTTTGGGTTCTATGGGAATAGAATTTAGATCTAGTGTATTGTCTGGAGGATTGTAGATACTGTAAATTCTATAGTGGTAGTTACTTTTTCATACTTCAATTTTAACTATTTCTGATTTATCTTGTTCTTCCATTGTTTTTTGGATTTGGATAGTAGCTTTCATATTTCTTTTAATTCCTGTAAGAATACCACTTGCTATTTGACGAGCCTTTGGAAGTATATGTGTAGTGTACTGATCCATTTCAAAGTATATTTCCTGTTCTTGTGATATATTGGCTTCTTGTACTGTGAAAACATCTATATCTTGGTCTTTTAATATTTTCATTAGCTCTTGTTTTTTAGGCTGGGACATGCCTCCTGCATTCCATTGTAGAATTCTTAAAGTATTGGAATTGTTGTGATGAAATTTGCCTAAAGATATCCCCACCCGGAGATCCGATTGGGGGACAGGTTTAACTCCGGAATGTTTATCTTTAGGACTCATATCCATCTATGTGGCTTTCATGTAACTGTTTTCTTAACGGGCACCAGTTTTACAATGTGGCAGTTACATCACCCGACTTAAACCCCCATTTTGCAAGGGGGACCACACCTATCGTTGGTCAACGGGTCCATCGGACCTAGCCGGGAGGACTAAATAGATGATATTTAGATCCACCGACCTTCCCCTCATGTGCCTCTGAGGGACGCTGTTGTGCTGTGATAGGCCAGCACATATGTAAATGACATTTCCTCCATTTTAGATGAAACAGTTATACCGCTGTAATTCAGTCCCCAGAGCCTCATCTGTTAAAAGCAGGGTGCACCACGGGCAGGATGAGGATGGGAATTGGGTAGGAGAGGCTATAGGAGGCGCATCACTACCCCTTACTACCCCATTTTTTTAATATATGTACTTACAATACCTGCATTCCATGTGACAAATTTCTGTCATGTTCTTCTATGGGACTTTCTTTTAATTTTAAATTTATTATATTTTCTATGGAATAGCTGTTTTGGGAGCTAGGACAATGTTGTGACCCTTGAAGATCTTGAATGTTTGGTATTTTTCTTTTACTAAAAATAGCATGCTACTGTATTTTATTCTTATCCTAAATTTTGCTGTGGTTATTTTTTGTGTGCTTTTTCTAATCCATTTTCTGTGATATGTTTATTGCAGTGTTAGTTAAGTTCAAAATCTTCTCTGTTAATGGGAATGTTTACTAACCTATACACCAATTAGTTTAGTACTGCATGTTTATCTGGAACTGGATTGTAACTGTTGTGCTTTACTTAACTGTTAAGTGTAGCTGGGTTTTCTATAGATGCTAAAGATCAGACCACTTTTATTAAAATGAGTTTCACTTTGAGGAACAGAAGCTCAACATTACTCTTCTTCTCTTTAGTAAATTTTATTGGTTTCCCTTGCAGGTTTAGTAATTTTAATGCGTCTTTCAAGTGTCTTTCTAGGACTTCTGCAAACATGTCATCAATGAAATGCTACCATACTTTAAACATCCATAGAAAAGCTTTTCTGATTATAGTTTCAAGTGCACTCTCTTAATGAAAAAGTTCATCTTGTTGCCACCACAGAAAATCCATGACTACAGGTAACTAGGCTGGCATTTGATTTGGAACTAAGGATAGGGACAGTTTGTTTCCAGAACATGTTTTTATTTATTAAAAGTAAGTGATGTGAGTGTTACAAATGGAGGACTCAAATTTACAAATGCAGCATTAGTTTATTCTAAAAGCATAGAGATCTGATTGAATCCTACATTTTAGAGAAAACCTTTAAAATGCCAGGAAAATGGCAAACAGCTTTTTTCAGGGCTGCTTCAAACCATACTATATGAATTTCTGCTCATGTATCGTCAGTGGCAGTTCCAGCAGTTAGGTGGGATAGGCCTGGGCCTACCCAAATTTTTTATATTTATGTAGGAGTAGGGAGAAATAGTACTTGTGATATATGAATGCTGTGTTTATTCACGATACGTATTGACATTTTACAGATTCAAAACTTGGTCGGAACCCACGTTCAGCCCTCCCTTATATAGCCTTGTTTGGAATCCACCAGATGTACCTCAAATGTTCCAGAAGTAGTAAGGAGGGTGGGAAAATTCTTCTTGTTCCCTCTCTCCACTTCCCAACTGCCGGCATCACTCAAACTACGCATTCGCAAGAAACCCCTCTCCCTTCACCTCCTACCGTCCCTTCGTCAGGCATTTTTGCACATTGTATCCTGGTCTACAGGCCTTGACCACGACATTTATATGTTAAAATCCTTTATTAATTGTATATTTATATACGTGTAACGTTTTTATGTGCGTTATAGTTATGAGAGATGTGAAGTAGGGTGGCAACACTACTTGTAGTGCAGTCTAGCAGCAGTCAGTGATAGAAGCTCAATGCTTGGCAGGTGGTTGTTGTTGTTAGCTAATGCTGGATTTCTGACAATGAAGTCATTAATCCTCTTGCTCTCCAATATTTTTCACTGATGGATGGGGCATTAGAAGTGGCCGGGCATATTTGAAGGTGGTCTCGATCCATTTCCTCTTGCAGATCACATAGAAGACAGAGTGGTGAAGAATATATCCCAATTCTGTTCAAATGTTTTGCCAGACAATCATGTCCTGTAATCAACCTGAAGGTTGCAACTGCTGTTTTTCGAGGATACTCAGGAATTACTGTTTGAATGTTTGGTAGTTCCCATCTTTTATTCTTTGATTTTTCATAGTAATATTTTTCAATAATTTTTTTTTGAATTCAGAGTTGACTAATCTTTTAGCTGCATAAACTGGTAAATTAACTATTGATTTCTGCACATTGCCGGTACCCTTTTTTGCAAGAAAATCAGCTTTCTCATTACCACTCAGTCCACAGTGAGCTGGTATCCATTGGAAGACTAGGTGTTTTTGAAGTGCTGTTAGGTGGGTAAGGATTTTCCAACATTCTATAATTGTTTGGTTTTTTTGGTGACAACTTAGAAGTAATTGCTATAATTGCTGCCCTGGAATCTGAGAGAATAACTGCTTGCTGAAAATGTGAAATTCTATACAAAAGATTTTGTAGGGCCATTTGAATTGCTTCAATTTCTCCATCAAAGTTTGTAGTTCCATAACTTAAAGATTTGTAATAGGAAAAGAGGTGACATGTGACTCCAGCACCTGCTCCATCTTTGTTTGATATAAATGATCCATCAGTATAAATATGGAGTCATTCGTGTTCTGGAAATCTAGTATGGATTGTCTCTAATGCCAATACTTTTAGAACACTAGTTGGAGTATCACTTTTCTTAACTTCTTCTGTCAGGTGTAAATAATATGTGATGTCTAATGTTTGTGTCGAATTGACTTTAGATATGAAGTTTTCCTTTGAAGACAGAATTTTCGTAACCTGAAACTACTGTTATGCTCAGCTCTCAGGTATGCTTCTCTGCTTAGTTATGTTTCGTTCTTTTATAAATTAGTACAAAGTTCTACGTCATGGAAAAGTTTTTATTGAGGTTTATTTAGGCTTCTTCAAAGACGAATAATGAACAGTCAAATACATGTGATAATAGTGAGTCTTCCATTAGTTCCAGTGTTGATAATTCTTAGAAGACACTAATACTCGTAAAAAGCTAAAAGTAGATGAACCTTCCACAATGAATCAATTGAAACAGAAACAACCACTTGTTCTTAGCACATGTACTGATGATGGACGAAAACTACCCAAGCTTTAATTTTCCTTTGCAAAATATAGGAGGAAAAGGTCTTTCCACAGAATCTGGTATGATAAATATTCTTGGATAGAATACTTGGGTGGAAATGATGTAATATTTTGTTTCTTCTGCTGGCATTTCTCTGTCACAGGAATGAAACCCTTACTACTGCTGGATTTAATGAGAAAAATGTAAGTAAAATGAAAATTCCAACTCTCACATACTTTGAGAGTAGAATCAGAACTGAAAAACTCAATGCCACAGCCCGAATTTGAACCACAGACCTTCCACTTTATTTCTTACATACTTTGCTTATCCAAGTACAAGGGATGGTTGGATTCTCAGAAAACTGGTGCGTTTCAATTAAAATCAATGAACATATGGCCTAAACAATAAAGAAAATAGAGAAACATTGAAGACACGTATTAGAAGCATGGTATTTTGTGCCCGCCAGGACATTGCTTTGAGAGTACAGCACAGGGAAGTTCAATTTCATAACAAAGATCAAGATGACAATTTAGGCGACAGTGATGACTCAGGTGATGTAGGGGAGCAATACCCAGAAGGTAGTAGTCGTGGAAATTTTCTAGAATTGGTGAATTTGCTTTGTTTGGAAAATAGCTTGTTTAATACCAATCTCAAAAACATGCCTTGGAAATGCCAAGCGTACATCTAAAGATATACAAAATGACCTTTTAGATGCAGCTTCAGACTTAGTCACTCGCAGCATGGTTAATGAAATAAAAACTAGTAATATATACAGCATTATAGTTGAAGCTTGAGATGGACAAAAAGAGTAAATGAGTATCTGTTGCCGTTACATTCATCAGTCTAAGATAAAAGAAAAATTTCTTGGGTTTGTTGAATTGCAAGAACTCACCACTGAATGTATAAACTTAGGCTTTCACGGTCAGTGTCCTGACTATTAGTTAGGTTTATCTCTTCCGGACTTGTAGGCTGTGGTCTAGAAGGCATTGAAGATACTGACGTTTTGCCAAATGCTGTGCTTGGCATTTTCAGGGTAAGATGATCTGTTGTCTCCGCTGGTCAGAGTTCAAATGTTTCCACATTGACCGCTGGCACTCTTATCTTCAGTGCACTTTTTGGAGTCAGTTGGTGTATAAATTAAGAACTGTGTAAGCCAGTTGTTTGATGGTGCATCTGTTATGTCAGGAAGATTTAATAGGTTGCAGTCATTAATCAATGAAATGGCTAATAATTCTTGCTCATAAGTGCATTACCATGCACATAGACTGAACGTAGTCTTGGTTGACATAGTTAAGAATGTACAAATACGTAATTGGGGATACTATGGGTCTTTTGGAAGCAATTTATGCTTTCCAATCTTGCTCCAAGCTTTGCCATGAATGTTCATTTTTTCCAAAGACACTAAAACAGGGAGAAAAGTCATCACAGTACCTCAACACAGTAATACTATACCGCTCGCAAAAGTTAAAGGCATGTGAACGCTGGCCAATGCTCAAGCAGAGCGCTGTTGCCAAGCGTAGTGCGTGTACCGCCAGAGAGCCTGTACATAAGGTTGTGTGAGATGCATGCACCACGTTCGGCAGCACTGGTAGGAGGGGCAAGCGTAGGATTCGCTGGCGTCCGCAGTACGCCCCGCCTCCATATGCCTTTAAGTTTTGCGAAGATTATAGATGGGCAGCAAAGTTTAAAGGGGTACAGTTGTTTAAGAACCAACTTGCCTCTGTAATAAATCCTTTAAAAAAAAAAGGGGGGGGGGGAGTTCAAAGCCAAGTGAAGCTGCTGAGGCTTTTGCCTTTTGGGGCAAATCAAATCTTTTGATGCAGCATTTTTATGTATTAAAAACCCAGTTCCAAAGATATTACAATTTTTACACACTATAACACATAGTATAATCACTAAAGCCTGAATTTCTAAGGAAAGTGCTTTGCTTTTTCTACAGCTTTAAAGGTAAGCTGAAGGGCTATACTTCATAAGACACACCTAGATGAGCAACTTTAACTATCTTTGTTTGTGCTTATTTATGCTTACACAACCTTCATACATTACTCTGGAGCAGGCAGTAACCCAGACCTCTTGTTAGCTACAACAGATATTGTTTCAAAAATTAAAAAACAAGTTATAACAGATCACAACACTCCACCGACCCAAATCCAGCCTACTGCCCAACCAGGCCAATTACAACAGACCTCCCCTCCAGCCATGGATATAAATTCTGCAGCCCATGGTGCAGCCAGCACAGTTAGTTGCTGTTGGAACCTCCACTAGGATACTTCAACCACAGCACTGCCACTGATGATGCCTGCCGCAGTTGCAGATGTCACTTTTGGGAAGAAGAGGGAGCCCAGTGGACCATGGCCCACAAGCCTGGATTATACTGTATCTAACATTCACATTCCCAAGTAGATTGTAAATATGTTATGTTAGGAAAATTTCAAACAGACAATTTGGAAAATAGGTTTAGTGAGTACAGGCAAATGAGTGGGGGAATTACCATATTTCTGTGAAACAGATACTAGAATCAGAATAAAAATTAAAGCTAGTGAATTAAACTACATGCAATTAGTGGTGAATTTTCCATAATATATTTTTTGTCAACATACAGCGGAAGTGCTTGCAGAGGACAAAATAAACACAATCAATGTAGATGAGTTGTGCAAGAGTATGAAAAATTCAGTAGACTGTGTAGAAGTGGATGAAACTCAAGAAAGGAGTCCGATTTATATTGTGGGATATGTGGCACATGCATAAAGTGAATGAAACAGTGTCTTGCAAGTCTTGCATTGAATTTCTTATGTTTGATAGGAGCATGGAAGTAAATCTAGAGGATGAGACAAGTTTCAAATACTTGTCTCTAATTGACAGAGGAGGTTTGAAATGGCCAAAATGTTTTATAGCAGTTGTTATAGTATACGAGTACGTACAAAGTATTTGAAACATTAATTAACGAGGAATTTGAAAGATAATTTTTAAAATGTAACAAACAAAGCACTTTAGTAAAGGATTTATTGTTAAAGAAAATTGAGGAAATGCTAGGTTTTGTGCATTGCCTCTGTGAATGTAGCATGTCACAAGTTAAATCAGTAGAAACGTTAGTTTCTACAGTTGCAAACATACTGCTAAACAATTACTAAACAGTTATTGCAAAGGCAGGAATGATTTCCTAGCTCATAAAAAAGGCCAAAAGAGAAAATTGGGGACATCACAAAAATGATGTGCGCATCTGGCAGACTGGGTAAACTCCTCTCAAATCATGGCTTTGTGAAGTTACATTTCACCTCTAAAACCTCCAAAAAGGGCAAGTTCCAAAGCAAAGGTATTAATTTGTCGTATAGGTAAATATAATGCTTGCCAGTGTTTTCTTTTTCAACTTCTTGTTTTTGAATACTGTAACTATGTTCATTCCACACCATATGTATGATTATGTACACCATAGTGATGACAATTCTGGTTAAATAATTATATGTATATTTTTTTCACTGTGAAAACATTGTGGCCTTTATATGCATAAAATACATCCAAATAAAGTAATAACACATGCTTCATTCTGCTGCTGTTACATCACTCCTGTGACGTCACAGTCATGAGGACCGGGTCATTATATAGCGATAGCCACAGTTTGATACATGACTTTTGTCCAGAATGCTACATCTGCACTGCAACAATGAGCAGTGCTACCAGGATACTTTATTGACTGAAAATGACCCACTTTGATAGTCCAGAAGTCCTAGCTCAAATCTTGGACTGAGTTGTCTGGATAGGGGTTTGATAAAATTTTCTTCCATCTTGAAAGAAAAAAAAAATAGAGTAACACTCAGCTCTTCAGACCTCATGTTTACAATCATTTTATTTGTCATTTCTGTAGCCTTGGGATACTATGGAGATTCTAAAACAAAAAATACACACACACGCACGCACGCACACACACAGACACACACACACACATACACACACACGCACACGCACACGCACACGCACACGCACACGCACACGCACACGCTTTGTAAAAATGCTTCCTTTTGGATATAGTGTGTTTCAAAATGTGTATTTCAAGTGGAATTTGAATATGGAATATTGAGTGGAGTAGAATAGTTTCCCTACTTACTATACATGGAGGAGAAGTAAACATGCACTTATCAACACACACACAAAAGATGTAAAAAAAAAAGAGAAGAAAGAAAGAAAACCTTATACATGCAAAGTGCACAACGAAGTTCCGTTACCAAGTATAAAAACAGAACAGATGGTGTTTTCTTTCTAATATTTTTTAAAATTACATAAACAAAACCTAAATATTATGTCTATCAATGTGACATTCTTTTTTCTTATGTTGATACATGTGTTTTCTTCATTGCTAATATCGAAAACACCACAGTGTTTTGCAGTTAATTTAATTCTCCATTGCCATGGCACATTGGTTGAAAACCCCTGTACTAACACATTACTAGATGACTGCCAGGTGTCACTAGATTCTCACAAGCATGTTTCTGTGCTTTAGCTTTTATTTTAACAGTTCCAGGAAGACAATAATTCTCAAAATTTTGAAAAGAATTTTGCTTAAGAAGGGTTAAGAGTGAGAAGTACAGATTTTCAGTTTGGTGTCTTAACAGGATCTTCCACTTGTTGATGTGTGTGTGTGTGTGTGTGTTTGTCTGTTGCATATGCTTTATATGGGATCATATGTCATACATATACCAGCCGTTGAGGAGCATAAATTGGTACCTCTCTTCAACCCAAACCTCATTTTCACCTGCCACCCTGCAAAACCCCACATCCTGTCATGAAAGTAGTTAAGCCCTAAAAGGGCAGGTACACAAATGATACCAACAAATTGATAATTATGATATGTCATATGTATGTTGAGCATACCGTCCCATCCGGTCGAGTCGACTGGATCGGATGGTCTGGTATGTTGGTAATAGCTCTACAAAGATAAATAAGTTGGATAATTTGTGTACTTTTAGATCTATGTTTATTGTATAGTAACTTTTTACCTATCTCCTCCAGTTTATCAGTCATACAAAAGCCATTCAGAAAGAAGATGACTTCACAGGCTATTCTGAGGGAATTCAAAATATATGTAGATACATTTTGTTTGCTCTAATCTTAAATATACATTATTTTAATCAGAACCGTTAGAGCTGTTTATTTATTTATTTTGTTGTTCAGAAAATTGATTTTCAAAAGATTTCCTTGTAAAGTGTACCTTGGGTTGGAGGAATTTTCTTGAAAATCTTCGTGTCAGATTCTTGGAAGATTTTGAACTTAAATACCAAGTTTGGTATTCAACGGAATTTTTGTTTTTAAGTTAGTCATCCTCTATGGTATAGGGGTTACATCTTAGTCTCTGATTCCCATGGTCGTAGGTTCAAACCTGGTGGAGGGCGATGGATTTTTTTGGGTGTAAGAATCCTGGCTTCCTTCAGAATGGAATAAAGCCAGTGATCCTGTGTCGTAGATTTATGGCATGTAAAAGAACCTCAAGCTGGATAAAGAGGCCTCTAAGCAATATTAAGTGATCTTTCATGCCTAATATAGAATGGGACACAGAACCAGTTAAAGAGTGTCCATAAAAATACACTGAATTTCAAGTTTTTAAGGTATGCTACTCATAGACGCATGCACACACATGCACATATGGACCTTATTTCTAGAAATGCTTTGTTATTAGATTAAGGGAATTACTTGCAGCTATAAGCACACATCGTTTAATAAGTGGACCATCAGAAAAACTACTAGAAGATCTGGCAATTTTTAGTGCTGTTTTGTAACTCACATAAATTGAGGTTTCTGCCATTCCACCATCCCCTTCTTCCTGTTCCTCTTCCTGCGATGTGATCTATTCTCTGAGCTTTTGTATCTCTGCAGTGTGTTCTTCTTTTTCTAGGGCTGAATAATCATTAGCATGCAATGTATTAAAATGTCGCTGAAGATTATATCATTTCAGCACTTGCAATTTTTTCTGGCAGATTAAACAAATAGCACCACCACTACATTCCATGAAGAAGTACTCAGCTTCCCATTCAGGATTCAAATAATGTGTTGGCATGGATGTCCTTTGCTTTAATGAGTGCCCTTCCATACCAAACTGACACTGAAGTGCGGACTGCCACTGCTAAGGAAGACAAACCGACCGCTACCACTGCAAAGCACAAACTTAGGGAACACGGTGCTTGTAGCCCAGCACATGCACCGCGGCAAGCGAGTTGACTGTGGCTGCTCTAACCCATCTTGCCACAGTCCTGTGTGGTAATGCCATCTCAATAAGACCTTCATGACATTATCGCACTGTATGACCTCAGGCACATTGAATTTTCAGCCAAGATCACTGTTCCTGCTTTGTAAACATAGTGAGTGAGTTTTGTTTAAGGGCCCGTCGACAACTAGGTCATTAGGGCCCGTTGTAAACATAGTGAAATATAACAGCTTAGAGCGGTAATTATCAGGGCACCAACTTCCTCTTTCTACAGTGCACGCACTGTGAGTCTGATGGAAGAGTTCATTTACTGGAAGGGATGTCAGACCCAGACTAATGTGATAAAAGCGGCAAAAAAAATTCCCTCTTGTTTCGCTTCCATAGCAATGTTGCCATTAGTTTTGTTATACCCCCTGTACATTAACCTGAAAAGGTTTAATGGTTCATAATAATACATATAGCACAATAACATAAGGTACTGCAACCGTTATATAATTTCTACACCATTGAACATTCCTAGCCTCATAATATCTAGAAATGGTTAGATTTTTAGTTCTCTTCTTGGACACCTTTGTAGAATTCAGTTGCATCATCTGGTACTTCAAAATACTTCAATAGTGTAGAAACATCCTTCTTTTCTTTGCTAACCATGTTTTGCTGTGGAAGAACAGCATATGATGACATGCTAGATATGATTTTCTTCTAGGAACTTGAACTTAACTGATCTCCAAAGTATGTGCTTTTCACTGATACATTAACATTGCTTTTTATTTTCTTGTGTGTGTTGATACACTGACTATTCATTTTGAATGGTAACCTACGTTTTAGTACTTTCTGTGTGCTATCCTTAAGTTTTTAATTTTTCTGTCTTCATTGAGTACTTTTACGATGCTGTGTTCTTTTAAGATGTTGCAGTACTCCTTATGGATAAGATGCCTTCTTTCTTTTTGTATCATTTGTTTTATTTATTATATCAAGCATTTGGTCTTTAGCTATTTAACTATGTCCATGGACTGCAAGGAAATTAAGAATTTTCTTGGATCTCAAATTCTTTTCCAATAATCCTATAAGCATAGCAATCATAGAACTATTTTTGTTTGGCTGTTGCAACAGTCAGAGAATAGATGGATAGTTGTGGAACCATCACTTGGTATTTTCTTCTTAGCCCCAGAAAGAAACTCCAGCAAAGCTGACACAACATGGTTGCATTCGCTTGAAGACTGTTTCCAACCATGTATAGAAAACAACATTTTCCATTTTTTGCAATTATCATGGATCAATAGGATCATACCCATCTAGCATAGAAAATGTTACTTACTGACAGTTTTGAAAGTGGTTGTTTTGCTGTATATCGAAGGTAATCTTAATTGTACCTGGATTTTCATCTCATATTATCTTATAAAATTCCTTTGCACAAAGTTTGTGCAGTCTGTGATTAGTTTTAATTCACTTTTCTTCTCCAAATGATGCTCAGATTTTATTTTCATGAGACCAATCTTACAAGTGTATCAGTGTGAGTAGTCCTAAATGATAGATTGAAGTATTTATAGAGTACATTCCTTTATTTTGATAAAGAGCAAGTTTGAGTCCTAAATTTCCTCTTTCTTTGCAGAATCTTTTCCACATCTTATTAACTGCGAGTTTTGAAAGACAATAAACCACTCTTAGACTTACCTCTACCATGATGACTCTCCCTACATTTTTATTTCTTAATGGTCGTCCTTAATGGCAGTGACTAGGTCCTTACAATCCTTTCCTGTTCTGTTTCCACCTATCTTTTCCTGTGGCAACTTTTGCTCATGGAACCTGCTTGCTTTCTTTCCTTTTGCTTTCTCAGTGTTCACTACTCTGCATTTAGGTGAAGTAATGCTCATAAACTAAGAGAAACTTAACTTGGTCTATCTTTCTTTCATAGAAGTTTGAAAACAGTGTTGCTGTAATTAATTTAATTTAAAAGGTGAGTTAATTAATAACACTGTTGTAAGTGTTGTTCAGTGTTATTAATTAACTCACCTTTTAAATTAAATTGGTCTATCTTATTTAAAGGTCCTGTACATGATGATAAAACTGGGTGATATCAGCAGCTTTGCATTCTTTCTTCCCTTTAGCTTTTACACTTGAAGGTGAAACTGCAAGTTTGTGGTTGCATTTAATATTGTGGTTGTTTTTACTTTTGCTTTGCTCTTTAAGAAGGGTGGCATCCTTTTGGTTTCTAGATCTTCTGCCACCTGAACATTCTCTTACCTGAACACCATATTCAGCATCACTGGAACCACCATCCATTCCATTTAACTTGAAATATTTCTTCTTATTATAGCATGACTGCACCATTGATAACTTCTTTGAAAGTAACAAGGAAATACACTGATGACACTCAACTCCAGTTGCAGCATATAAGTAGCCATGTAAGAAAAAACATTATTACAGTAATGGGTAACATACTGTAATCCAACCACAAGAAAGTTTCCAGGAACAGGAGCAGGGGATAAAATGAATCCCTGGGTCCTTTTATTGTAATAGTGCTAAGCAATCCATTATTAAGCTCATTCTTTATCAGAATAGTGTACTTTGCACATTCCTCTTACAGAAGGAACTTGGTTGGAAAACAGTACCATGCAAATATGCTCATGTTTATTGTTGCCAGCTGCTTAATTGTAAGTGGAATAAAAAGTGTTGCATTTGTCGACTTTTACTGTAACTCTTAGATTGCATATACCAGCTTTTGTTAAAATCCTGTAAGTATGCCTGCTTCTGAATACAATATTTGTTGGCTTTTGCTAAAACCCAATTCATAGGATGATATGAAAGGCCAAAATTGTGTCATTACAGTGCATAACTCAATTTTTACAAATGTTGTATTTGTTGAGTTTTGAAAAAATGCTCCTCAGTTGCTGGGAACTTGTAATGACACTCATATAAGATACTGCAAATGAAATTTAATTTGAAAAATTTTTTTTGGAATTGCAGGACAGTAAAAAAATAGAAACCTCCTTCCGAATGTACATGGCACAGGAAGTGGAAAAACATGGAACCGCTATTGTGAATATAGGATCTGTCTTCCAAGTCGGTACTTTGCCAGATATTGTGTCAATATCAATTACTCTTGAGCCAAAAGAGATTAAATATGCCATTTTGAATAGTGAAGCACTGAGAAGATGTAGGATTTATGTGAAAAACAGCAGTGATTCTGTCACACTGCCAACAGCACCTGATGACCAAGTATGTGATGAGCTGGAAGATACTTATCTTGAGTAAGTATGCCAACCTATGTGCTTATTTTTTAATGTAATTAATGTTATGGGTAGCTATAAAGTAGCTCTGCAAGAATAATGAACCTTTTATGACTAATCACAAGGAATCATATGTACATTTAAATGCTTCCTAATTCTTCTTACTCACAACAACATCTTTTGTAAGCATGTCGGCTACACTCTTATCAATTTATGACAAGGAGTTGTCGGCTGTAGGAACTTCAGATTTTATAATTGTTAGTTTGTGTTTAAGTATATAAATCTTCCAGATGTCTAGTTCCTTTTGTTGTTCCATAAAGTATAATAGTTGTACATTCTTTTCTATTATTTAGCAGTTGGATTCCAAAGGTGTGTTGACACTGCTGAGTTTTCTGTTTGATTGTTTTTTTGTATCTTTAAAGCAGGTTCCTATGTTTCTTTTGTCTTTGCTGTATACCTTTTCTGCATTTTTCACAATTGATTCTGTATATTCCAACTTTGTAAGATGAGGTTGTTTTGTCTATCTTGTTGGATTTAATGAGTTTTTGTACTGTGTTTATTTTTATAGCTAGGCTAATATTGCTGTGGTCTTCAAAAATCATTTCATATTTTTGCATAGCTTGAGGAATGTGGGTAGATTTATTAAAATTTGTCTACCTTTCCTCTGCTGAGTGGATGGTCATTGTTGCTGTTTTTTCCTTCCTTTCTGTTGTCTTCAGTTTCTTGAATGCTTAGTTTTGTTGAAACCATTATCCTTTGAGGATTATTTGGATGAATTCTTTCTCACATTCAGATTTACTCTTACGTATTTGAATAGTCTGCATAATGAATTATTAATATTACATGTTTGTGAATGCAACTATTGGGTTGAAACTATTTGTTTTGATATGGTTGTATAAATATTTTTTCTGTAAATTCCAAATTCTAGTTTTTTATTCATCTTTATGATTTTTTGATATAAATAAATATATTTTGTTTATTTCTGTAATTTGCATATTTAGAAGTTTTAAAGCAACTTTGGCTAACTTTCTATTGGCTACTGCAAATCAACATACCTGAACATGCAGCGTGCATATTAAACATGTTCAAGTAAGTGACAAGAATTAGTGAAGCATTTAAGGAATTATGTGACTTGTTGCGATTAGTAATATTAATTGTACTTCACTGTGCACAGTTGTACTTGAATTAATTTATTAAGCCTTAGTTTGTGTTTCATAGGAATATGTTGCTTGTTGTTAGCTAATGCTGGATTTCTGACAATGAAGTCATTAATCCTCTTGCTTTTCAATATTTTTCACTGATGGATGGGGCACTAGAAGTGGCCGGGCATATTTTAAGGTTGTCTCTGTCCATTTACTCTTACAGATCACATAGAGGACAGAGTAGTGAAGAATATATCCCAATTCTGTTCAAATGTTTTGCCAGATAATCATGTCCTGTAATCAACCTGAAGGTTTCAACTGCTGTTTTTCGAGGATACTCAAGAATTACTGTTTGAATGTTTGGTAGTTCCCATCTTTTATTCTTTGATTTTCATAGTAATATTTTGCAATAATTTTTTTGAATTCAGAGTTGACTAATCTGTTAGCTCCATAAAATGGTAGATTAACTATAGATTTTTATACACTGCTGGTACCCTTTTTTGCAAGAAAATCGGCTTTCTCATTACCACTCAGTCTACAGTGAGCTGGTATCCTTTGGAAGACTAGGTGTTTTTGAGGTGCTGTTAGATGGGTAAGGATTTTCCAACATTCTATAATTGTTTGGTTTTTTGGTGACAACTTGGAAGTAATTGCTATAATTGCCGCCCTAGAATCTGAGAGAATAACTGCTTGCTGAAAATGTGAAATTCTATACAAAAGATTTTGTAGGGCCATTTGAATTGCTTCAATTTCTCCAGCAAAGTTTGTAGTTCCATAACTTAAAGATTTGTACTAGGAAAAGAGGTGACACATGACTCCAGCCCCTCTCCATCTCGGTTTGATATCAATGATCCATCAGTATAAATATGGAGCCATTCGTGTTCTGGAAATCTAGTATGGATTGTCTCTAATGCCAATAATTTTAGAACACTAGTTGGAATATAACTTTTCTTAACTTCTGTCAGGTGTAAATAATATGTGATGTCTAATGTTTGTGTCAGATTGACTTTAGATATGAAGTTTTCCTTTGAATTAGGAAGGTATATATTCTTCTTGATGTCTTGAATTTTGGAAAGAAAGCTCTCCTGAGTCTTTAGTGTATGTGTAAAATTTCTCTTGTGCCATGTATTGAATGGGAGTCTGATCAACTTTTCATGTTGAGTAAGAGCTGCTTTTTCTATTTCATATTCAATGGGGTATTGGTTGGTTAGTATTTCCATAGCTGGTATTGGTGTGGTTTTGATAGCACCTGTAGTTAGTCTCAGATTTTGGTTTTGAAAGATTTTATTATTATTATTTTTTTTTGTATTTGCTGTTACAATAACTTCACTGCAGTAAGTAAATAATGACTTTATATATACATTGTATATTGTGTTAAGAGTTGCTCTGGAACATTCCCACTTCATTCCTGTTAGACGTTTTAACAGTGAAAGGCGCCTTTCTGCTCTTTGTATTACATTTTCTATTTTTTTGGTCCATGTAAGTGTGGTATCAAATGTAACTCCTAAATACTTTGCTTCCTTTGTTTCTGGTAATTGTTGACCCTCAAAATTTAGTTTTATTTTTAGTGGTTTTTTTCTTAGTGAAAAGATTTGGTAGTTTGATTTTGTTATATTTGTCCCCTTAATATTCAATGAGGAATTCCTGAATTAGGGGAGGCACCACAGCTTGGCAACTACTTGGCAGTTCTTTATAGCAAACGCCCAGTCCAGTTCTTGATTTATTCTCATTATCCTCTTGATATTTGTGTCACATCTTCAGAGCACATTATGATTTTCGCAGTAGGCACTTGGGTTCTGATGCTACTTACCAGATCAAAAGTTTCCCTCTTTATGTTTACTGCTCTTACATCATTTGTTCCTGTAAGTATCAGTGCTATTTTGGGATTTTCGTCTTTAAAATTCATCTATTTCACTTTAGCATTGCACTTCATGACTTTTTTTTTTTTGACATTCCCTGCTGGAAAATTTCAGAAATAGAATCACCTATGACTAATACCTTTTACATACACTGCCATCCAGGTTCACAGTATTGTCTTCTTTAACACTGGTTTCTTCTGACTTGTCCAACACTTCAAACTTGTTGCAACTCATGAAGAGTTTTCTTCGCTGCATTACTTTGATAAAGGACCTTGACGCCCCTCCCCCCATGCCACCACCAATCTCCTCCATTTAACAGTCACAAAAGTTGGTTTTGGTTTCTCATAGTCATCATTGATCTTTTCTAGTTCTTCATTCTCTTCTTTCAGTGAATTGATTTCATTTTGGGCCTTAGGAGGCCTGTATAGGATGTTTATAACCATATGCAGCAATGCTATTGTTTCTGTATCATGTGCTGATTGCAGGATGGACAGTTGCATTTGAATATTTTCAGGACAAGAAACTTTGTCACTTGTATCTTGGATTACATTGCCTTTATTTCCACTTGTTGATATATTGTTTTTTGACTTGGAAAAGACTTCTGATTGAGTTTCACTATTTTCACTGTTGAATTTGAATGTGTCTACTGGAAAGCATTACGACACCCCAGGTCATCATTTTAATAAACATATACACCATTTAGAGTACTTACATGCACACAAGTGCTGTTGTTCATAGTTCAACCCCGCTCAAAAAATAAAAAATAGAGACTGGTTTAAAAAGTTGTCAGATTTTCTCTCCTTTGATTTTTGCATACAGTCATGCACTGGTCACATATGCACTAATCACAAAAATGCTGTCATTTAAACTTTGAAATGATAGAAGTTATGTAATTTCTAGAGCTTGAATTACTTCATGCACACCAGGAACACTTTCATTATTTAGGGCTGCTTCCTCATCACCATCATCATAGGTGTGCACAGAGTTATTACAATGGGAGGCCCAATGCTCAGGGACTATATCCAGGAGGGCAGAGGAGGAATCTAAGGGTCCTCTGCAAAATAAATTTTGAAATGTTCTGTTAAAGTGGTATTAAATGCTCTTTTTTCTACCCTGTAGTTTTCAGAATGCAAAAATTGAAGTTTTCAAGATGGAAACGTTCAACTAGAAGAAATTTAAAGTATAATAAAAACCCTGAAATAATGTGTAATTAATATATTGTGATGTAGTGGCTATGGCCCAAGGTTATTGGCAGGTCAGTATCAGGCAGTCGAAATGCCAAACAGATAAGCAGCATGTTCCCCCACCATAAACATTCAAAGCACTGTTGCCAAATAACCAGAATCTTCTGAAATTTTCTATATCTCAAACATTCTGGTGCACTCTGAAAATTTCCAGTGGCTACATAAGCGAGTGCTCTTGCAAGTTGAGTTAGCAAGTGCATTTCTGGTGTGATGAAAAAAGCTAAAGGAATATCTTCTTAAGCATTCATAGCATTCATGCTATAGCATTATTGAATTTAACATCCAATGTAATCATTAGATTATCTATGTGCTATGTAATTCTATTGTAAATATTGTATAACATATTAACATATTGACATGTTTCACATCTTGTTGTGTAGGATCTACGGAATGCAAAATAAATGTAAATGTGGATCTCTGAGTGAGTTTGATGTTAGCTCAGTGTGCAATGAGTGTTGTTACTGCAGGAGGTTTGACACAACTTGTTCACAGTAAGTGAACTGTGGTGAAGAACAGGCTACATTGTGCTGTGTATTTCATTATGTCGTGAGGAAAGTGAAGTGATATTGATCATAGGAACTATTCACCTTACTGAAGTGAGCTAAGCAAAGCCTCATTGAAAATTGAACTAGCTTACTCATTGAAAGTGAAAGCTGAGTGAGGTGTCAGTTTAAAAACTGGACAAAGTCACAGTGTTCCATTTACATATTGCTGGTTTAAGTCACAATTGAACTGAAGTAATATTTATGGGTTCCACAAGATCAAAGTTTGAAAAAGACCAGACATAAAGACTTGATAACTAACTGTACCTAGCTGACTTAAAGTGACATTCTCCTTTTAAAAGGGTTCCATTCTTTTGAATTCTTCAATATTTTCTGAAGTGACATGTATTGTAAGTGTTCTATGAATGGTACTGACATTCTTGCCTCAGCAGACCTTAGTTTGGTTTCTAATGCATGCGGCTTAAAGAATTCTCTCTCACAAGAACAGCTAGTAACTGGAATCGTAGAAAATGACCTCAAAATCATACTGAAATTATTGTAAGTTGTACCCCTTTAAAATTCTGAGAGCAGGAAGTCCATTTCTGCACATTCTTTGGAGGTAAATCTGTACCTTTTCTTGTTTCAAAATATTTAACTCTGCACTGAGTTCTGTATTTATACCAAACTGTGTATAAGAGCATCTATATCTGTTTGTTTCCACTTATGTGGTCCCAGATTCAGACCCATAAGTTTTCTAACAACAGAGATCACATGTTTGATTTCTTAATTGAATCGATTGCTTTAGACCAGTGTGCACAACCTGTGGCCCCCTGGCCGCATGCAGCCTGCCAGAATATAAATTGTGGCCCTTTGAAGATAAATTTAAAATTAATGAATATTGAATATGCTTTGGTTTCAAGATATCTTTTACGGACTAGTTCTGCACTAAATGTGTCAGTATCACTGCCGCGTTGATCAGAAGTCAGTGTAGCTTTGGATCAAGTTGGCCATGGTCACATTATTTACGGCCTATTAGATCTGCAATGTAATTTAATGAAAGAACTGGTGCGATTCAATGATTTGAATGTATGCTCTTCCAGTTTGTAGTGTTCTTAGCTTCAGTTGTCTGGAATTTAGATGTTTGTTGTATTAAATAAGTACTTGAGGTGAAAGAAACAAATTAGTGATCATGACATCAAACAAAACACGGAAAATTATAGAGGAAAATCGGTGCTTTCAGGAGAGGTGGACAGATTTGTATTGTTCTTGTGAATATGGAGCAAAGTAATACATTTAATTTGTAAGCAAAGTATGCATGTTTTAAAAGAGAGCAACATTGAAAAACATTATGAGACTAAGCATGGAAACAAATACAATCATTTCTGTGGACAAATGAGAGTAGACAAAGCATGTGACTTAAAAAAAGCCCTAACCTCTTAATAAATTCTTTTTAATGAAGTTAATGATGATTGAGAATTAGCTGTGAAGGCGTTATGTTGTTTCCCAGATATTTACCAAAAGAATGAAGCCATTCAAAGATGACAAATTGGTGAAAGAATCCACGAATATCACAAATAATGTGGAAAAAAAAAATTATTTTGTTGTGTAACGACACTGTCAATTGCCAGGGTCACATCAGCATCACTGGTGTGCCGGAATTTTGTCCCACAGGAGTTCTTTTACATGCCAGGAAATCTAGTTACATGGAGTTGTTATTTTTAAGCACACTTTAAAACCATCAGATTGGGCCAGATTTGAACCCACAGCCTTGAGATCAGTAGGCCAACGTCTAACCAACTGAGCCACTCAGGCCGACACAAATAATGTAGAGACCACAGCCTTCACTTATCTTAAATATGTGATGTAAGCTATTAGAAACACAGACAAGTTTTGGGAGGCTTTCCTGCCATTCTCAGAGGTCGTTGTCTCCATCCATAGCCATGATTCACTGCTGTGCTTACTCCTGTGACTTGTAGCTGGCATTTTGGCTGGACGTACTGCACAATGAGTTCTCCTCCATATGCAACATCAAAATTTAACAAATTATGCTCATACAAAATTGAAACAACATCTAACAAATGTAAAATATAAACAAAAGGGAAAATAAGCAGTTGCACAGCATTTTTGCTCCACAGATCATCAGCCAGAAGAAAAATCTAAGCTTTAAAGGCCCTTAGAAAACCAGCAGAACTCTCTGTTTTGAAAAATTATTCATACACCAAAATAGGCGTGATATGTTAAACTTTGACCTTCCCTATGAAGGAGAACTCATTGTGCAGAATGTCCAGCCAAAATGCCATCTACAAGTCAAGGAGGAAACGCAACAGTGAATCAAGTCTAAGAATGGAGACAGCAGTCTCTGAAACATATTGCAGTAAGTTTTGGTGTAGAAAGTGAAGTTAGAGTAATAAAACTCAAAAATTTTACATATGATATTATTTTACATTCACATATAGAATTTTGGAACTTTGTATTAGGTGAATTAGGAGTATCGCATAAAATGTGGGACACCTAGCATGGAACATGTGTCATCCTGAAACATTTTAGTGTTACTATTGTGAAAAGGTGTATAATAATTTACAATGTTTCTGCTGGTATGAGAGTATGTAATAGCAAATGTTTGTACATTTTAATGTAAGTACTTTATAGTTTTACTTATTCTGATTTCCATTTGTTTTTATCAGCCACATTGAAAAACCCATAGCAGAAGCTGTCACAACAATGGAAATAAATCTTGGTCTTCTACCTGTTGTTACAGAGTTACAACCAAGTTGCAGGATACTATCGACAAACAATATTTTAATTGTTGGTGAGTGAAATTTTATCATCTTTTTGATAGTTTTTTTGTTTACATGAGTGATATTTCCCACAATCTTTGTTATTTTCCTTTTCATTCTGAAAGAAACTAAGGTAATTCATCAGGATGCATTGTTATACTAAACAGGTTATTTTTATGTTACATCATCAAGCTTCAGGAGCTGCAGTTCAAGCAATAAGATGCAAAAAACACACGAGCACATAAACAGTTTTAACAAAGGAAAAGCTAGATGACGTTGGCACAAATCTTGAATGGTGATTGAATAAACTCAAAAAAATTAGCACAAGTAGAGGTTTTGGTTTCTTCTGCACACTATATTTTTGTGCCAAGATGCAAAAAGTTAAATAAATACATAACATAGTTCAACAGATGCAACACCTTGGTGAACAAATTGTTTTTCAGTGAATCCCAGCACATTGTAATATAACGACATGTTAGCAAAAATGGGGTCTAAATTTCGGCAAAAAACAATAAATCAATTTTCCTACAAATTGATAAAAACAATTATAGAAATCAAATTTGAGTAAATATATAAATTAATAGAACCTTCTGAAAACTCAATTGAAGGAACTCTGCCCAAGTTCCTGATTGATTTACCCTACAAAATTGCTATTGCTACATTTTGGCTAATTATATAATCAGACATAACTGCTTGGGCAAACATCTTCATAAGATTGGAATACTGCCATCACCAAATTGTTCATTGTGCTCTGAACATGTTGAAATGGACATGGAGCATCTGGCAAAATGTTGTTGTTGTTGTTAGCTAATGGTGGATTTCTGACAATGAAGTCATTAATCCTCTTGCTCTCCAATATTTTTCACTGATGGATGGGGCATTAGAAGTGGCCGGGCATATTTGAAGGTGGTCTCGATCCATTTCCTCTTGCAGATCACATAGAGGACAGAGTGGTGAAGAATATATCCCAATTCTGTTTAAATGTTTTGCCAGACAATCATGTCCTGTAATCAACCTGAAGGTTGCAACTGCTGTTTTTCGAGGATACTCAGGAATTACTGTTTCAATGTTTGGTAGTTCCCATCTTTTAGTTTTGATTTTTCATAGTAATATTTTTCAATAATTTTTTTGAATTCAGAGTTGACTAATCTTTTAGCTGCATAAAAGGGTAGATTAACTATAGATTTCTGAACATTGCCGGTACCCTTTTTTGCAAGGAAATCAGCTTTCTCATTACCACTCAGTCCACAGTGAGCTGGTATCCATTGGAAGACTAGGTGTTTTTGAAGTGCTGTTAGATGGGTAAGGATTTTCCAACATTCTAAATTGTTTGGTTTTTTGGTGACAGCTTGGAAGTAATTGCTATAATTGCTGCCCTGGAATCTGAGAGAATAACTGCTTGCTGAAAATGTGAAATTCTGTACAAAAGATTTTGTAGGGCCATTCGAATGGCTTCAATTTCTCCATAAAAATCTGGCAAAATGTATAATTCTTTGAAATCATCAAGGTATTGCTTCTATATACTGGGAGGCTGAAAGGAGAATGACCTTGTTAACTCCTGTGCATTAGACATACCCTCACATGTTTCTTCATCCGTTTGTATAGGTAGTTTTATTCTTAGGGTATTTGGAATGTTACAAAGTAATAAATATTGGTACAAATGTAGAACTCAAATAAAATAAAAATCAAGAACATACAAGAGACAACAAATGAAGTTATTAGAGATTAACAGGAGGAAGAGTTGTATCCATCAGAATTAGATTGTTAACTTGGCTTAATTATCTCCAGGGTATGTTTAAGGAAGAATGTAAAGAAAAGGTGGTAATGCTCAATCAATGCGTGGGTACTCTGAAGATCAGATAACTTTTTATGCAAAGAGATTAGTGTTAGAAAACAGGCAAAAACTTTCAAAAATAATAAAATGGTGGGGATAATAGGTTCACCTGCATAATCCTTTCACAACTGATAAGGAAATTAACTTACGGAGACAACAAAGTTTAACAGGGCTGTTGAATATAATTAAAAATAATAATGGCGTTCCTAGAGCAAAACACATTGCAAATAATTCATCCACAGAGGAAAATGAAGTAAAGAAAATTCTAGTAATTATAGAAGAATAACTTTTATTAGATTTTGTGAAAACTTTTACAATAATGTTGCCCAATGAGGCATACATGTGCAAAGTGAAAGGGATACAGTTCACTTTTAAACTGTTAAGAACTTGTCAAAAGAAATAGAAAAAGCTTAATAACATTTGGTTGATCTCCATGCATTTTTCCAAAATTAAGTGGTCAGTGTCTTGACAACTCATACCTAAACTCAAGTCTGAAGAATGGAAATAAGCCTCCAGAATCTCCTGCACTACGAGAGGGATGGAAATAAATTTCCTTTTGAGATTATAACTACAGTGAAGATGTCTTCTCTCCAGAGATACATCCACATGACCAGCAGTGTTCCAGCCAATCAACAAATTCTTGATAATACCTTCAAGTGAAGGCGAAAAGTCTTGAAAGAAAGTTTAAGTATATGAAGTACAGTATGTCTCAGTTGACTCAAAGTGTATAATCTTTTGATTATTGAGAAATGTGTTGATAATTTCAACACATCCCAAGACTGCATCCTTGGTCTCACCTTCACAAAGAAGTTTAAAGCAACCCCTTAACAGGTAAGGTGCTGTTGATTTTGGAATGCCACTGATGCGGTTTTTAATGCAATTAATAGAATGGGCTGTGCTATGAGACTCGTTTTCTATCTACAGGGTCGTGGTAACAGATGGAATGCATATATCAATGTTTCTTTATCACAATGTATTTATTTATTAACACTTTGATATTTTACACTCTCAGCACCATATTAAATACTTAAAAACCTTTACACTTTTTTAATTTGGTAGAATTTATGCTGGATAAAAGTTTGGTGAAAGTTCCATGTTCACATGCTACCAAAACACGTCTTATCACCTTGAACATATAGACGCCACTGAATCGTTTCTTGGCGTCGCTTTGATACGACACACCGCCATTTTTGTCTTCATCCGCGGTATTCATCCGCGCAAACAGTTCTTTCTCGTTAGGGAAGTGATCCTAATTATCGTCTCCTATTTTTATTATGGAACACAAACAATTCTAATATTTATACACTTTTAACAAACACCCACACGAACGACTTTCCATTGGGGTCTTATATTCTGTCTCACCGCCATGGTTCTTCTTTCTAGCTTTTTTTAAGGAAGGAACTACATTCATTACTGGGTGATACTATGAGAAATGGGAAGGGACATGAGCTTCTGAAAGTCATCTTTTCACATGACAGCAAAACTCCAAAGGTAGCAGGCAACAGTCAACCATCTGAGTAATATGATTAGAGATGCCAGGATCAACCTCTACCATTCATACTAAGTATCCAGTGACTTAAATTTCTTCCCTGCTTTGAAGAAGACACTATGAGGGCACATTTTACCACCATTACAAATGTTACAGCAGCCACACCTCCATTCATCTATGTAGAAAATTAAATTAAATTATTTTGTAGTTTGACAATGCTGTCAATTGCCAGGATCACTTCAATGTCGCTGGTGTGCCAGAATTTTGACCCACAGGACTTCTTTTACATGACAATAAATCTCCTGACATGGAGCTGTCATTTTTAAGCACACTTAAAAACCATTGGTCTGGGCTGGATTTGAACCTGTGACCTTGGGATCAGTAGGCCAGCGTCTAATCAACTGAGCCACCCAGACCGGCTCATCTATGTAGAGGATTACGATTATGCTATAAGGGCTCTTCAAACTATCAAAGAAGGGGACAGATGCGTCAGTGACACAAGGGATTATGTAGAAAAAGAGGGTACTTAAAATATAAAATGAGGATTTCCTGATGACAGGATAACTTTAAATTTTCTGGGCTTCTAACCACCTATATAGTTGCTTTGGGACTGATGTTTCGATATTGTTCATCATCATTATCATCTTCAGGGTAAACTTATAGAGACTGAAGTCTGATCTCCATACTGTGGCTATTCATTTTTCAATCATTTCACTTTACTAGTATCACTTCACTTTACTTTGTGACTCAGTCTTTACTGTCACCTCACTTTGTTTTGCACATATGAGTGGAATTGATCACTCATGAAGCAGTCTCACTTTCCTTCTGCTTAATCACTGGAGAATTGAACACTGGACTTCACTAATTGCATGCCGAGCAGCACTCAATATACATCATAACTTGGAGAACAGCACTTCATATTGCATCAATGCATAAACTTGGCAACTAAATTATTCACTGTCATATGAGCATGCTCACTTATATACAGTTGTTGGCGAGTTCCACAATGTTTGTGGCAGATGAAGAAGAGAGTGTCCTGAATTATCTGGTTGCATCTTGAAGGTGCTCAGAGTTTCTACCTCCTCTCCTCTTCTAAGCAATAATTAGTGAACATTGAAGGACAAGTTACTGCCAATGGCTGGGTGGAACTAGATCTGTCAATATTTATACTGTCAGAGGCTGATGTGAAACTGGTAGAAAGCTTTGTAGCATTTATGCAGGTGAAGTGCTGAAATCAAACATATACCATTAAAAATGCTACTGAAGTATTTTCCTAAGATCTCAGGAGATGACCGGCTACTATTGACGTTGGGGTGTTCTGGTTTTTTATCACTGAATTAGTTGTAGCCTGAATCACACCTAAGATTTCCTAGTTCAGATGAAAAAATGGCTAGTCTTTTTTACTCTTCTTTCCCAATAGCTCAAACATTTCTCTGCTACTCTGGTGTAGGGGTTACTTATTTAAAACAGGTTTGTTTAGCTTATATTCAAATTTTGTTAATTTCTTTTCAGAGAATAAACTGTGTGTTTTTGTTTTTTACTGTAACCAAGTTAGAACAGATTTTTTCGCATTGCAAATGTAAAGTTACAGGTGTACTAACAGTACCCTCTCTCCAGTAACACAGTTACTTTACATAATATACATGTGAAAGTGATAAAAATTGTTGAGAAGAAATTGTTTAATTTACAAACACTTAATCTTTGTTACAAGATCAGTCTTTGTAACGAGAAGGTAACTTTATTATCCATCCCCTTTTTGACATTTTAGTGTCGGCACAAGCATCTTTTTCTTCATTTTGATTCAGCAGGCTTTTAGTAACTCTGAGGATGACATCTGATCCTCCTCTTCGGTTGTCCGTAGATAAGCGGGTTTCAATCTATCCGCTGATATTTCACCAACTTCCCTTTGATTTTTATTGTGAATTTCATAGCATGTCTTGTTACCACCGGAAAAGAACCATCATAAGGAGGTTCAAGTGGTTTCTTGACCCTGTCACATCCAACAAACACCTGGAGTGAACAATCTAGATCCTTTGGAATCAACATTGGCCTTTGGCTTAACAGGCTTTAAAAGTAACATCTGTTGTTGCAGGTTAGATGCCAAAGTATCGGGTTCCATTTTAATTCTTGGCTCTTGAAACAATTAACCTGGTAGTCTGATTGATTTTCTGTACACTATTTGTACAAAGGAATCATTTCAGATGTCATGAAGTGCACTGCATAATCCAAGGAGAACAGCTGGCAACGTGTCAGTCTACTTTAAAGAGTTATGAGCTCTTATTGCTGCTTTTAATGTTCTATGAAGCCTCTCTATTTTACCATTGGACTGTGGATGATGTGATGTAGTGTGTTGGATCTTCATTCCATATATGGTTGCTAAGTTTGCAAAGAGCTGTGATGTAAACTGTGTACCTTGATCAGAAATGACACATAGTGGAGCACCAAATCTTGATATCCAATTATGATAAAAGGTTTTTGACACTGTTTCAGCAACAATATTTGAAATGGGTTTAGCTTCCATCCAATATGTAAATCTGTCGATGCATGTCGAACAGTATGTCATTCCGCTTAAGGGCTAAGGCTTTCACAGCTGGTGTCGAAGAACACTGGACTACAAGCCCAGAAAAATCACACATTGAAGAGTATGTCATTCCATTCAAAATTGGTAGAGGGCCAATGAGATCACCCATCTGGTTCCTCGTTTCCCAGTTGTGACTTTGTATTACAAGTTATTTTGCTTCTTCTTCTTCTTCTTCTTCTTCTTCTTCTTCTTCTTCTTCTTCTTCTTCTTCTTCTTCTTCGAATCTCTCCATGTAGTAAGTGGATGACCCACTCTTCTGCCTTTTGGTTGATATTGAAGCAAAATCCATGGTAATCTGTGTTGTGGCATTCTTTCTGTATGTTCTAGCCAGTTTGTTCTTGTTTGGTTTATTCTGTCTTTTATATTGAATATTTGTAACTCTTTCGTGATTTCCATGCTGTTTTTTTATTTAAAAGTGTATAGCCTACTAATGAACATAAGAATTTCATTTCGGCTGTCTCTATCTTTCTTCTATCTGATCTGGTAAGCATCCACTTATCACAGGGAATTGCCATTATTTTATAAAATTTTAATTGAGTTATTCTTAATGTTTTATTTCTGTGTTCTTATTGTTCCACACATACTATAAAAACACTATTTAATTTTATATTAATGTCGTTCCTTTGGCAGTAGGATACATGAAATCTTAAATAATTAATTGTTCCATTATTTTGTTATTTATTACTGTTTTACATCTGATGTGGTTTGTCCCTTAGAATGCCATCACTTTTGTTTTCTTCTCTGAAATTCTCATATTGTAAATACTAGCTATTTCATTTAATTTGTGTACTACCATTTGTAGTTCGTATTCTGTTTTACTAAATAGTACTTGGTCATCTGCATACTATATGGTGTTTAAGGCCTTGTCGTTTATTTTAAAATTTACATTTAGTTTCTCTTGCCATTGTCTAATGACTTCATCAATATAATATATACTATGGGAGGTAGAACTGGAACTTAAAAATTCAATGCCATAGCTGGGATTTGAACCACAGACCCTCAGCGGAGGGTCTACCTCTCAAACATTGCCCACACACAGCTTGTGTGTTTAAAAACACCAACAGTAAGTTTGTGAGCATTAATAAATAATAATATATACTAAACAATGCTGGGGACATTAGACAGCCTTGTTTAACACCTTGGTTTGTATTAATTAGTTTATCACTATTGTTAATTGATATATACGTTGCATAATTAAGCTTTGAATTACTCTTATTAGATGGTCTGGTTGGCCTCTTTGATACATTATCTCCCAAAGTTTCCTTTGTATTAATCTGTCGAATGCTTTCTCATAATCAATAAATGATACATAACTTGGCAGATTAAATTCTCTTCTTTTCTGGATTATCTGTTCTATTACAAATGTACAGTCTGAACAAGAACTTCCCTTCTGGAATCCAGTTTGCTCTCCCGAAAGTATGTATTCATTTATTATATTTAATCTGTGTTTTTAGCATGTATTTAATAAGCATATGCTTCTATAATTCTAGCATTCACTCCTATTTCCTTTTTTAAAAATATGATGTGTTGCACTCACATGACTTTCTCTACTCTTGTACTAACCATTCTTACAAACTCTTATTCCTATATCTTCTTTGTGTTAGTTAAGATAAACATTTGTACAAATTATCTTATTGTTTATTTCCTTGTAGGTACAAGGGGAATATTAGAATACAGTAGGCTTTGTGCGATGGTCAAATCTTTTAAAACTTTGAGATTCCGTTCTCTTTGCACACTTAACATATAAAAAAAATGAACAACGATGTACCATTTCATGAAAACTTTAAGTTTTCCGAAACTCACATACATAACAAGGAATATCTCCAAAATGGTTCAACCTACAAGAAAATTTATTGAGACATAAATTGTGTATTTTAGCAAGATCTACATTTTTTGTATGGTATGATTTGGTCTATCTCTAATGGTTTACCAGTTATGCAAAAGTCATTCAGAGTAATACGACTACAGGGGCTATAGCCAGAAAATTCAAGATATACATTTCATTTGTCATAAAAATATCTCAAACATATGGCATTTTAATCAAAATCGTTACAGCTATTTTCAAGAAAATCAAAATTTTTGAAAAATCTTCCATGTAAAGGGTAGTTTAGGGTGGTGCTGTTTTCTTCAAAATCTTTGTGTCGCATCCTTGAAAGACATTAAACTTAAATACCAACTTCGGCTGTTAACCAACTTTTCGTTTTTGAGTTATGATGTCCACAGACACACAGGCACACACACGGACCTTTTTCTAAAAATGCCCATTTTGGATTCAGGGGTCCTCAAAACATATATTTCCGGTGAAATCTCAACATCGAATTTTTGGGTGGTATACAACATTTCCCCTACTTACGAGTAGAGAAAGTAAAAATAGAGTATACTTTTCCTCTTTTCCATTCTTTTGGGACTTCACAGGTTTTCTAGCAGATATTTAATATTTCTAAAAATCTTCTCTTTACTTTATCCGACAAATATTTGTTTCTTTGACAGTTTATTCAGGATTTTGTCCGATGTTTTGTTTTGCTTTAAATTTAGCCAAATAAATTTTGATGCTATAAATTTCACAGTGGCTCTTATACCAGGGTGAGCTAAATCATGAAAATTGGCAAATATTTGACGTTGAAATTCCTTAGGTGTATATGGTCTTTGCTGGTGGTAGATGTGTCACACCAAAGCAAAGCACCTGAAGGTATTGGATACTCCTTGAATTTTAAAGATGACCTTCCATTTTTGAGTTCTTGCAGTTCCACATCTTCTACTTGTTTGCTATTTTTTCATAATCAGTAACTATATTTCTTCTATTCTAGAAAGTGCATTGACAACAATATTTTCTTTTCCTTTAACATAGTGAATATTTGTGGAGAACTGTGATACGTAATTCAGATGTCTTAATTGTCTAGGTGAAGCTTTCTCACTATTTTGCTTAAAAGCAAAGGTAATAAATAGGCTTGTGATCTGTATAAACTGTGAAGTTTCTCCCTTCTAGAAAATGCTTGAATGTTTTTTACTGATAGGTAGATTCCCAATAGCTCTCGATCGTAAGTACTATAATTCTTCTGTGTATTGTTCAGCTTTTGCAAGAAGAATGCAATTGGTCTCCATTGCCCATTCTCCAGTTGTTGCAGAATGGAACCAATGGCAATATCCAATACATCTGTGCATAATCCTAGTGGCAGATCAGGAACTGGAAATGTGAGTAGTGCACAGTTCACTAAATCTTGTTTGCACTTTCCAAAATTGCTCTTGCTGCTTCCGTCCATTGAATTAATGTTTTGTCTTTCTTCTTGGATCCCTTAAGGTAATCGTGAACGCCTTGAGTTTCAGCAGACTTTTTCAGGTAACATCTGTAATAGTTGACAATACCAAGAAATGTTTGAAGCTCATACACTCTTGAAGGTAGCTTGAAGTCTAATATCGCTTGCACTTTTTCTGGAAGTGGTTTAGTTCCTTCTGAAGTTCTCAGTAGCCAAGAAATCTTAATTCTTTCGCTCCAAAGACTGACTTTGAGATGTTGATGTGCAGGCTATACTTTGATAATCTATGCAATACCAGCTTGAGGTGATTGCGATGTTCATCTAAACTAGAAGAAGCAATCAATGCATCATTCAAAAAAGGAAATACAAAACTCAGTGCATGTAAAACTTCATTTATAAAACTTTGAAATGTTGAAGGTACATTTGGAAGTTTAAAAGTCATAACATTAAATTCAAATAAACCAAATGGTCTGTTTATGGCAGTTTTTGGCTTATCTTTTTCAGCTATACATTGGTATCTGAAAGTATGTTTTAAAAGGGTGTATTTTCAAAAATATCTTCTTTCCTTTCAAAACACAGTGAAAATTTTCAATTCTGGGTACAGAGTAATACTCTGGAAGGTTTTGTCGTTTAATTTCCTGTAATCACCACATGGTCTTAGTGTGCCATCTTTTTTTGTTTACCATGTGAAGTGGACTAACCCATGGGGAGTTAGAGGGCCAAATTATTTCATTATCCAGCATAAGTTGAAATTCTTGCTTTGCTATTTTCACTTTCTTTGGATCTATGTGCTTGCTCTAGCCCATACTGGTATATTCTGACTCATGGTGACTAATTACAGTATCTTCAGAAATTGACATCACTTCACCCTTGATACAGAATTTAGTTACACCACCTATTAGTCTCCTGTTATGGGTGTTAATTAGCAATTGGAATTTGTTTAAGAAATCAGCTCCCAATATTTCTTTGTTTATTTTTGCCACAACAAATGGCCACTGAAAATGATGACACATTCCTAAATCAATATCACACATGTTAACACTGTATGTTGTAATTACAGTTCCATTGGCAGCATACAATTTGTAATTGGATTCTATATTGTCACTTTTTGTAGCTGGTATTAATGAAATATTGGCACCACTATCCACAAGAAACTGCAGTCCCGCTTTTTGTCCGTGACAAATAGAGAAGTTTTGCAGCAGTTCTCAGGAACACCAGAATTTGCCGCTAATTCTGTTGCAATGTCAAGTTTCCCTGCTCCTACCAACTACAAGGTTGTATACACTTTTTTGGCTTGCATCATTTACCAAATCTAAAGTGGTAGTAGCAGTACTTTCCTCTTGGGTTGAACTAACTTCTAGATTTACTGTGGCTGTTGTCACGACAATAGCTGGAATTTCTAGTCTGTGATCTTCCCTTATGGCTGGTGGATGTTGCAGATATTTGTTGTTCCAGTTCCAATATTTTAGTCATAACCTCTTTCATGGTCACTTGGCTTCCAGTTGTCTCTTGGTTGGTACAACTGGAAGTCACATGCAGCTCAGGAAGTGGATTTAATTCTATTTTGTCAGCCATTATAGCTATTTTCTCCAAGTCTTTGTTACTTATGATTAACATGTTTCTTATGTAGCCTGGCAGCTTTTCTAACCATAGTGTTTTCGTAACTTTATCAGAGATGTCTGCTCCTGCTAAGGTTTTCATCTTCCTAAGCAGCTGGCAGGGTTTTTAGTCTCCTAAGTCAATTCCAGTAGCTAGTCTCTTAATTCAAGCATCCTTGCTTTCTTAGAAAATATTTAAGAGACATTCTTTTGCTAAGCTATATTTGTTTGGTTCATTAATACTTATTATATCCCAGACATTTTCTACATATTTAGTTTCCAGTTGTGATATTAAGTAGTTGAATTTGGTATCCTCACTTTTAATTTGGTTAATATTAAACTGCACATCATTTTTGATAAAACCAAATTTCAGGTTTTTCGTTCCAGAAAGACAGGATTTTTATGCTTGCTTTGTGTGTTTCCATCTTACTTTCATTCTCTTCCATTACTGCGTGCTTGTTTTTCCTTACTTGGGGTCACCAAAACGTAGTTCTTCTTCTTCTTTTTTTTTTTTTTTTTTTTTTTCAATACAATGTTTGGCCAATCCAGATCTTTTGGATCACATGAGCCTAATGCGTTTTTGGTATTCTACAATGCATGCTGAAATAATGTATTCTCTTTGGTTCATGTGCAATGCCCTGCATTCATAGGGAATGTGATAGACATCTGGTATCCTGAAAGCTAAGTTGTGTGTTGTAAATCTAAATTAAATCTCAAATCTGACTCCTTTTATTTATTCTGAAACTCAAAAATTTTGTTACATAGCTCAATAATTATCATGATAGAACAAAGACACAATTGTCACTTCAACTATTTATAAAAGATGATAACTGAAGTCAAACTAAACATGTGCAATTGCTAACTAGGTTTCCAACATTCCTCCCACCTTGAAATTGTGGGAATAATTTCAGTCACAATAAAATAATGTAACAAAGGTCACATTCACTTATTCAGAATAGTCACACATAACACTTATCACACAGACACATCCAATTTCATTAGATTATATTAGATTGCGTTCAGTGAGTTCACAAGTAGCCATAGAGGCTGGTGAACGTTGAACATGTCAATTGTGATGTACAAAACATTGTCAGTAAATATACAGAATGAGCACATAAAAAACTCATTATATACAGGAACAAAAAAGAAACAAACAACAGCAAAGGGGATAATGGAAACACAATCAAAGCTTACCTGAAATTTGTCAGATAAGAATTGAATTTTGTGTTGGATTTACACTAGGCATTTACAGCCATATTCTACTGTTTAGTTGTAGTATAATAATAGTAATAATGATGATGATGATGATGATGATGATAATAATTAATAATAATAATTAATAATAATTATAATAATTAATAATAATAATTCATCTAGAGATCACTTACAGAGTTACATAAGCTTTCACAGGATGATTTGTCATTTAGATTACCTTATACAGAATAAAATGAGTTAAAAATTACTTACCAAGTTACATAAGCATTAACTTGAATAATTTGCCATTTAAATAATCTTATACAGAATAAAATGAGTTAGAAACTACTTACAAAGCTACATAAGCATTAACAGGAATAATTTGTAATTTGTCATTTGTTTAATAGATCATTAAAAACTGCACACCAACATGACAATGTAGTTGATGTTGCTCAAGGATCATTGCTTCAACCATTCCATGTTTCTTCGGCAACAGCAATGGGTACCTGAAGTTCATTAGGTCATCTCTCATTACAATCTTAGTCTTCACTCGGATGAGATCTTCATCCCTAACAACATTGATATCATTAACTGTGTTACCTTTGGGTGAAAATGAATCTGATTGAATCTCTTTAATGACTTTCAGTTCTGCTACCTTGATTTCTGAATATTGTAAGGGGCCCACATGATAATTATTCTTCCTTGCATTATTATAGAACAGGCCTGGGGACGTCGTGTATTCGCGTGAGAGAAAACAGGTTTCTACCGTCCCTTACGTGCGTGCAATAAAGGCACATGAACCAGTCAGTGGCGTACGCATGTTGCTTAATTGTAATTTATTACAAACACAAAATTAAACACTATACAATATTTACATAAATGTTGTAGTGCTACATTTTTAGATTATACAATGCTATTTATACTTGCAAGACTTTGAAGTATATTAATATGCAATAAACTAAAACACTTCTTAAATCACGTAAACCTGGAGTGCTACTTACTGAGTCACTGTTCAAACGTGGCACCTTTCGTGCTTCATTATTTCGTCATACTCTGGCTGCAAATTTGAACATTGCAATCGCAATATGTGCACTAAATTTTCATTACTTAAACTACTGCGTGAAGCAGTTTTCACATTGTTCAGCTTACTGAAAAACTGCTCACAACATGTTGTACCAAACATAGCTACAATGCGACTGCCACCAACTGTGCGATTTTCCTTTTTAGCTGTTTTTCCAAATTGCAAGCAATTTCTGCAATTCGCTCGGTGACTGTTCGACGAGATAAACTAAGAGATTTAAAGGAATTCCCTAAATCAGGGCAAATTTCTTCAGCAGCAGTTATCAAGCATTCCTTTATAAAGTCTCCTTCAAAGAGGGGTTAAGAGGATTTGGCAATTTTGTTTGCAATTTTAAAACTGGCGCGAACTATGTTTTAAGGTCAACTATCTTCTTGCTAGTACTGTCACTTTTGGCTTGTAAATTTTCCTTAAAACGATCCAGCATTTTTTCACGAGCCACACCTATCAGCTTCTCTTCACCATATTCTTGCGCATGCGCATTTGTGAAATGCCTCCTAAGGTTATAATGTGAAGGATTGATACTGTTGCACCACAAACCAAACAATGTGATTTTCCACCTTCGAAGACGGCGAAATACTTTTCTTCCCATTCGGCATTAAATGTTGGCGTAACGCGTCCTGCACTCATTATGAAAGGTACCTCACTGAACTGGTGTGTGCTTGCATCCTCCTCACCCAACACACACGCTCAAGGTCGTGAGCGCAGTCCCGCTCAATGTGTACGACTTCCCCAGGCCTGTTATAGAACCTAAGAATTCAGGCTACTACCCTTACTCATTGAGAAAAACTCCAGTTTCTTGTCATGTCTACAGTCATCACTGTTAGAGTGCAGTTCAGTTTCTTCTTCCTTTACTCAAGGATTTTCATCCTCATTTTCTATTTGCTGAAATGGCCATTCCATCTCAGATTGTTTTAACCACTCAAATCCCTTCCACCATTCTGAGTCTTGCAGCTGGCTTGGATAACATCCTCTTGATATCAGATCAGCCAGATTATAAATTCATTGTATATGTTTCCAGCCTTTGGGGGTGTTAAACTTCTAATTTATTTTACCCTGTTGCCAACAAACATAGCCCACTGTTCATCTCTTCTTATCCAAGCCAATGCGGTTGAAGAGTCGCTGCAGAAATATTCTTTTACATCTTGCAAATGCAAAGCTAGCTTAACTGAAATTGCGAGTGTACTTCCAACTAGTAATTCTATGCATATTTGTTAAAACTGGTATCAGTTTCATAAATAGAGATACATGCCAGACATTATGTCGAGAAGGTAACTTCGAAGTGGCAGCTGTAGATTTGATCGATCTAGGTATTACTGTGATCGTTTTATACCATGCTCCAGATAGTAATGTTTGGATCTTTCTAAATAACTTAGAGAAACTACTCAATATTATCATGAAAACCAATAAAAAAGTTGCATTAGCAGAGATTTAAATATTGACTTTCTTTAAGACAGTAAAGATAAGTAAGATGTTGTGCACCTGCTGGAAAGCTATAACTTAATGCATGTCATAACGTCTCCTACAAGAATAACAAATCACTCAAAAACAGCAGTAGATCAAATTATAATTAATAAAAATTGTACATACAAAGCACAGGTAATAAACATAGGATTTAGCTAGAAGGCATTGTAGATACCAAAATTTCGCCAAGTACTGTGCTTGGCATCATCAGGGTAACACAGTCCGCTGTCTGCAGTGGTCAGAGTTTGAATGTGGAAGCAGAGAATCAGTGGAAGTAAAGACCGTTAGCGTCCGTTAGAGTTATTTATATGGGTAGGAGTGGCGGGGCATTGTTGCGCTGGCTATGGTAGTGATTGACTAGTTGTAGGCTGGGTTTTTATTACAACTGTTGTGTGTGTCTGAAAGTTTATCTAAGACCGGTGTCAATGCATTATGTACACAAAGTATTTCTTCCTTGCGATTGAAGTTGTCTTTGTGTTTGTAGATTTCTATGGCTTCCCATAGCGCCGCCGCCACCACCACCGGCACTGCCACCGCCACCGCTGCCGCCACTGCCACCACCACCCCCACCCAACCCCCACCACCACCACCACCACCACCACCATAGTGTTTTCTCCTGCTTTTTTCAAATCAGATCTTCTGCTTTTACTTTGATAGACATGGCAATACTGCTTCTATGGTCATTTTTCTGGTCTGAATTCAATGATTAAGTCAAGCAATGTATTAGAATCTTAGAATCATATTTATTGAGCATAAGAAATCATATCGATTTATTGGTTTCATCACTAAAAGGAGCACAAAATAAGAATGCACATGAGTAGCTCCAATCCCTACGCAGCTATGGAGCGCTGTTGCCGGGGCATATCGCTATGCAAAGGAAAGAGAGGGGAGATATGCACGTGAGCGTTACCGGTAGACAGCAGCGAGGACGGTGAAGGATTGCAAGGTGCACAATTAAAACCTGTCAGAACAATTTCTCTCTCTTTAAAATGAGACAATTGGCTCTCTAATCCTGTAATTTGCTTCAAATATAAATTCCTCATCTAAGCAGATAATTTTTACATTTGCTATCTAATGTTTCAACGGAGTTCATGTCTTTCAAGTTGAAAATTGGACCTAGGTGATAAAACATTACAATGTTGAGTTTTTAATTTTTTTATTATATCCGATTATCTAGGAATGTTTTCATGTAAATATTTTTGTTATCGGAGTGAAAATGAGAGAGTTACATAACAATTTAAATAAATCTAAACGAGGTTGTAGTTGCGCCATTTGAGGCATTTTCTGATAGGTATTTCTCATATTTTTCTCAATTTTTCTAAGTGTCTATACAGAGTTTCTGCACATATGTTAATCATTTTCTATATTAGGTGTTCTAATAAGTGAAAATCTACATAATTTAGCAACAAATGCCTAAGCCACCTTTTACGAGTAATATTCCAATGTGGCCTTCTCGGTTGTGTATTTTAGACATTTCTGCACTTAAAATGTTCCTTCAATGCAATTTGTAAGTTATCAGAGCAAAGCTCCGGAAATAGTTTCCCCAGTATGTGCCAACCAGAATTTGCAATGCAGTTATTAATATAGCGCAAGTATGTTAGGCTAACATGCTCATCAAAGTTTATATCATATTACATATAGCAAAAGCGGAAACTCGCCATTGACCAAAATATTTTTTTAAACCAGCTGTGTGAAGACTATTTCTTAGCAAACTTACTTTATAGCTCAGTAAGAAACATAAATATGCAGTGTTGATTAAAAATTGTGAACATTGTATCGCAAAGAGATTTTTGCCATAAAATAGCTTACATTTTTGGTTTAAAACACGTGTAATCCAGGAATGACTTAACATATATGCACCAAACTTTGAAGCCCACTTCTTTATACAGATTCAGCAGTACATCTTTCTGAAAGTCGTCCAGATTCGAAACCCGTTTTTCTGTCTTACAGTGTTTTCCAGGGAATATAAACAAGGACCGCCCTGATTCAGAAGGGGTTGTTTTATCTTGTTGCACTACGTGTGACACTGAATTGCATGCTTTAGCTGTTAGCGCCTGGCTCTGTTTAAATACAATGTTTGCACGCACTTCTTCTGAGGACAATTCCTTTAAAAAAGTGTAAACACTGAAAATAATAGCCTGCACATCTGAATGCAATACTTTCCCTTTCGATTTACTTGTCTGTAAGCGGCTTGTACCAGGTTTTGTTAATGCCATGTTTCTTAGCAACAAAACGAGTTACAGTAATTATAAGACACATGTAACACTGTACACGTATGTCAGACATGGAACACGCATAAGAATAAACTAAATTCTTTTTCCTTTCCTGCAGACATCTCACTCCTTGAGAAGAAAGATATTTGATATGATAAATAAACAATCATGATGCAAAGCAAGTTTAGTTTGCTATCGCTGAGCGCAGCGTTTCTTCAATCACTTATATTTTGGGCTACAGGCCACCTAAAATATTGCTTCTTGAACAGTCAGCTTCAACATTTCTAGCTCTTTACAATGGAATTCTTTGTAATAATGAGCCATTGCTGGATTTGATGAGTGCAAAGAGAAAAGTGAAAAGCAAATATTGCGCTAGACAACGCGTTACCGAATTGGACAACTTCACCTCTCTAGGATAGGCTACTTGCTCTCACACACCTTCGTCTAGCTCCGCCTCATGTGCCTTCTTATTCCGTATGGCCTTTTTATAAGTTTAGGTGGTGGCTTACAGATGGTATTTAGACTATATTATTAGAGTAGTTTGCTTATTTTTCCTTAAATTCTATAGGAAATCTAGAGTTACAGGAATACTATTTGTCCATGTCTGCATTATTACACATGTTTCTCAAATAAAGCTTCTTGCATATGGCAGACCGAGGAAACTTATTTTTAAATTATATCTCATTTATTGCAAGTAAATAAAAGTAAACTACCCATTTTAATATGATGTAAAGAAGCAAAGACACATTGAAATAAATTATATGACTATCAAATGAAAAACAATACCTTTTTTAATGGTTATAGGACCAGAGGGTTCTGGCAAATCCACTCTACAGCACATAATTTGCAGTCAGCTAAGGAAGCCACCCCATTTTGTACATTGTGTGACTCTGGAATGTAAATATTTGAAAGGTAAGTCTCAGTAGATAAGATGTTCATAATCTCTCTATGTATAATACTTAACATGTACCTTTATAATAATCAAAAGTTAAAGTTGATAACAGTGATGCAATACACAGCTTTACAAAATTAGTTATATACATATATTACTGACACTGCTTCACTTATGTTTTAAAATAAAATTTGGAAGTTTATTTAAAAAGACAAGTGTTGTCATCGAATATTCTATCCAAAAATCATTGTAAATTTCATTGTAAATAATAGGTTTTAGGTCCCTATTTTTAGAAAAATGTGTAGATGTATTTGAGGGAGAACAAAAGAGAGAGATAGCAAGAGAGAGCAAAAGAAAGAGAGGGAAATAGGGGACAGCATAACTCAAAAACCAACTTTCTATTTAAGTTCAGTATCCTCCAAGGATGAGACACAAGCTTTTCAAGAAAATCCCCCAACTCAAACTTCCCTGCACATGAAACATGTTTAATAATTTTTTATTTTATGAAAAATGTCTGGAATTATTTTGATTAAAGTACCATATTTTTAAGGTATTTGCATGGCTAACAAAATGTATCACTTGAACTTTCCATGTATAATCCCTAAAGCCTTCTTCATTTGAAATTAATTGTGTATAATGTTGTACAACAGGTAAATATAAGAGACTGATAGGAAGTGACCACAAAAAAAAAAAATGTAGATCTCTTTAAAACTCACAATTGTCTCCATTTTATCTCATTCAATGCTTTGTCATTTTCTGAAGTGCTGTTGCCTTTCAGTTGTTTCTCAAGATGTCATGCAAACAGTAACAAATTTTAAGGCTAGTATATAACCAGTCCTTGTTATCTACTTTTAAAACATTTGACTTGCTTCACCTCCTGTATCCCTCTGCTACCTACAACAAAATTTGTAATGAAGCTTTCTCAAAATAATAAATACTGGAACTTGATGACAACGTTGTTTGAACCACATTGAAATATGAATTTTGAGTTCATTAGTAGCACTAAACAACACTCACATTTAAATTTTCCTGGTACATGTTTCGGAGGCTAGCTTTCCTCCATTATCAACCAGACATCGACTTGCTCTGGTGGTGGTTTTAGGAACTTATATAATGGATTGCCTTGTGGTGTATCAAAATTGAAAACTCGGTCTTTGTTTTTCCAGACGAAGATCTGTTCCCATGTTAACAATTCTTGGTTTCCTGATATGTGTTTTGATAATTTTGTATCCAGATTAATGTCATGATTTTCTTTCCAAAAATGGGCGGCAACTGCTGATTTTTCTAAATGTTTGTGTTTTATACATCTGAAATGTTCTTTTGTTCTCGTTTCCAAATTCCTCTTTGTTTTTTCTATATACACCTGGTTGTAGTTATTGCATTCTGTTTGGTAGATTCCAGATTTTTTATTTGCTGCAATGCTGCCTTTAGTGTTTGAGCCATGTAAATTTTTAACACTATATCTGTTGATTGAAACCAATTGTATTTTGTATTCTTTAAAAATATTTTTGAATTTCGGCTGGGTGAAAGGACACGCGGGAATACACGGAAATGAACTTGTGGACAGACTAGCAAAACAAGCTGCCGCAGAAGACACTGAAATAATATATGACAAAGTATCAAAAGAAGCTATAGTAACTAGAGAGAAAGAAACTGCACTCGAAGAATGGCAACAACAATGGACAGCATCAAGGAAAGGAGCAGTAACCAAAGAATATTTCCCATCCGTGAGAAGAAGATTGAAGCAACGGTTACCAATATCTCCGGAGTTCACAGCAATGATAACAGGACATGGAAAGCTAAGATCATATCGCCACAGGTTTGGATTTTTAGATAACCCAATGTGCAAATGTGAAGAAGAGGACCAAACAGTAAACCACATTATATTTCGATGCAAAATACTAAACAACCAGAGAAACGCAATGATTAGGAAGATACAAAGTAAAGGTGCTACTTGGCCCATAAACAAAGAAGAACTTGGAAACAATTTCATACAACCTTTCGTTAACTTCATTAATGCTATACAATTCACAGAAATAGAATGACTTAAGTTCAAATATATATAATTTCTACTCCTTACCAAAATTGCAATCAGTATCATTGTCCAAACACAGTTCAATACTCTACTGCTGTTACGAGTATAATAATATTTGCGTTTCACTATATGATAAGTACTAGATTTATGAAGTACTCAATTAGACTAAGGTAGATAAAAAATTAGAGGTAAATAAAGATGTAAATGTTCAAATAGAACATCACCAACAATATGTACATGTATATATAAAATGTAATTTGTATGTAAATAAATAAATTCAAGCATGTAGTATTCATATGGAATGGGGCATGCAATTAAAAAAAAAAAAAAAAAAAAACACACACACACGCACGCACGCACGCACGCACGCACGCACGCACGCACGCACACACACACACACACACACACACACACACACACACACACACACACACACACACACACACACAACACACACACACACACACACACACACACACACACACACACACACACACACACACACACACACACACACACACACACACACACACACACACACACACACACACACACACACACACACCACACACACACACACACACACACACACACACACACACACACACACACACACACACACACACACACACACACACACACACACACACACACACACACACACACACACACACACACACACACACACACACACACACACACACACACACACACACACACACACACACACACACACACACACACACACACACACACACACACACACACACACACACACACACACACACACACACACACACACACACACACACACACACACACACACACACACACACACACACACACACACACACACACACACACACACACACACACACACACACACACACACACACCACACACACACACACACACACACACACACACACACACACACACACACACACACACACACACACACACACACACACACACACACACACACACACACACACACACACACACACACACACACACACACACACACACACACACACACACACACACACACACACACACACACACACACACACACACACACACACACACACACACACACACACACACACACACACACACACACACACACACACACACACACACACACACACACACACACACACACACACACACCACACACACACACACACACACACACACACACACACACACACACACACACACACACACACACACACACACACACACACACACACACACACACACACACACACACACACACACACACACACACACACACCACACACACACACACACACACACACACACACACACACACACACACACACACACACACACACACACACACACACACACACACACACACACACACACACACACACACACACACACACACACACACACACACACACACACACACACACACACACACACACACACACACACACACACACACACACACACACCACACACACACACACACACACACACACACACACACACACACACACACACACACACACAACACACACACACACACACACACACACACACACACACACACACACACACACACACACACACACACACACACACACACACACACACACACACACACACACACACACACACACACACACACACACACACACACACACACACACACACACACACACACACACACCACACACACACACACACACACACACACACACACACACACACACACACACACACACACACACACACACACACACACACACACACACACACACACACACACACACACACACACACACACACACACACACACACACACACACACACACACACACACACACACACACACACACACACACACACACACACACACACACACACACACACCACACACACACACACACACACACACACACACACACACACACACACACACACACACACACACACACACAACCACACACACACACACACACACACCACACACACACACACACACCACACACACACACACACACACACACACACACACACACCACACACACACACACACACACACACACACACACACACACACACACACACACACACACACACACACACACACACACACACACACACACACACACACACACACACACACACACACAACACACACACACACACACACACACACACACACACACACACACACACAACACACACACACACTCACACACACCACACACACACACACACACACACACACACACACACTCACACACACACACACAAACACACGACACACACACACACACACTCACACTCACACACACTCACACACGACACACACACATACACACACACACACACACACATACCAACACACACACACACACACACACAACATCACGACACAACACACACACACACACAAATCACACACACACACACCACACACACACACACACACACACACACACACACACACACACACACACACACACACACACACACACACACACACACACACACACACACACACACACACACACACACACACACACACACACACACACACACACACACACACACACACACACACACACACACACACACACACACACACACACACACACACACACACACACACACACACACACACACACACACACACACACACACACACACACACACACACACACACACACACACACACACACACACACACACACACACACACACACACACACACACACACACACACACACACACACACACACACACACACACACACACACACACACACACACACACACACACACACACACACACACACACACACACACACACACACACACACACACACACACACACACACACACACACACACACACACACACACACACACACACACACACACACACACACACACACACACACACACACACACACACACACACACACACACACACACACACACACACACACACACACACACACACACACACACACACACACACACACACCACACACACACACACACACACACACACACACACACACACACACACACACACACACACACACACACACACACACACACACACACACACACACACACACACACACACACACACACACACACACACACACACACACACACACACACACACACACACACACACACACACACACACACACACACACACACACACACACACACACACACACACACACACACACACACACAACACACACACACACACACACACACACACACACACACACACACACACACACACACACACACACACACACACACACACACACACACACACACACACACACACACACACACACACACACACACACACACACACACACACACACACACACACACACACACACACACACACACACACACACACACACACACACACACACACACACACACACACACACACACACACACACACACACACACACACACACACACACACACACACACACACACACACACACACACACACACACACACACACACACACACACACACACACACACACACACACACACACACACACACACACACACACACACACACACACACACACACACACACACACACACACACACACACACACACACACACACACACACGAGTCACCGCGCCCGCCGCATCTAATTGCCGACAGTAGCAGTGTCACCCATCGCATTATTGTCGGCGCTACCGCAAAGGAGCCGAAGGAAAGAGACAGAGAATGGCCGCATTGTTGGGGCGCTTGCCGAAAGAGAGAAAAGGATAGAGGCTACTGGAATCTTCTACTTTGTATATCACCGCAATAAGTGAACGTTCCTGAAGCTTCCAGAATAGTGCCTGGGGGATATAAATAGCGGTAAAGTGCGACAGAAGAGTCAGTCAGACGTATGTGAAGGTTGAGTAGTCGTGCCGACGGAGACGGACAGACGATGTGGGGAGTTGTGCCGACGGAGAGGAGTTAGTTCTTTGTGTTACGAATTCGGAGCCGTGCTGTTGGAGAATCGGAAAAGACTTTCTTGTTGTTGCAACGAGTGTACAAAGTTACTGTTTACGGAAATAAAAGTGTTTCTTTATCTCGACTACATCTGTCTACTTTACTTCACACCCACACACCAAAAGTTACATACATACATACATACATGCATACATGCATACATATAAAATAGCAAGAAATAATAAAAAGGAACGTAAAGAATTTGAGAAAGATTTGAAACAAGAAAGAAAATGTGATCCTAGCACTCAATGCAATATCTTCTTTCAAAATTTTAATATGCAAGAACTGAACACTGCAATAAATAATCTAAAAAACAATAAGTCTCCTGGACCAGATCACATACATCCAGAGTTTATAAAAAACCTTGGTAAACAGCAAAACAACAACTACTAAAACTCTACAATCTAACCTGGAAAACCACTGTGCCTGCTGAATGGCGAAAAGCAATAATTGTCCCACTCTTGAAGAAAGATGAAACAGCATCAGAAATAAAAAATTATAAACCAATAGCACTTACTAGCATAATAGCAAAAGTGATGGAAAGAATGGTGTCAAACAGGTTAAATTGGTTTCTAGAATCACAAAATTTAATATCCCCATGTCAAGCTGGATTCAGAGAGTTTCACTCTACAAATGAACAAGTCTTACTTCTCAGTCAAGAAATCAAAGACTCCTTCAATAGGAAAGAAGATAATGTATCAGTTTTTATTGATTTCCAAAGTGCATATGATTCTATATGCAGAACAAAACTACTAAAGAAAGTAAAAAAAAATATGCTATATCATTTCCTAACACAATGCTTTATTGCTACCAGATATGGAAGAAATATATCTAAATACAAACAAGTACACTGTGGCTTACCACAAGTTGCAGTGCTCAGCACTACACTTTTTAATATATTTATTAACAATCTGCCACAACAAATACATGAATCAGGTGTGAAGTGTGCCCTATTTGCTGATGACTTAGTAATGTGGACTTCAAAAACAAAAAGCAAAAGTACAGAACTAGAAAAAATCATGCACAATCCTTAACCAACCTACAAAAGTGGACCAAAGAAAATTTAATGACTGTTAATAAACAAAATCAAACTACCAAATCTTTTCACTAAGAAAAAAACCACTAAAAATAAAACTAAATTTTGAGGGTCAACAACTACCAGAAACAAAGGAAGCAAAGTATTTAGGAGTTACATTTGATACCAAACTTACATGGACCAAACAAATAGAAAATGTAATACAAAGAGCAGAAAGGCGCCTTTCACTGTTAAAACGTCTAACAGTGATGAAGTGGGGATGTTCCAGAGCAACTCTTAACACAACATACAATGTATATATAAAGCCATTATTTACTTACTGCAGTGAAGTTCCTATAACAGCAAATACAAAAAAAATTCAAATCTTTCAAAACGAAAGTCTGAGACTAATTACAGGTGCTATCAAAACCACACCAATACCAGCTATGGAAATACTAACCAACCAATACCCCATTGAATATGAAATAGAAAAAGCAACTCTAATTCAACACGAAAAGTTGATCAGACTCCCATCCAATACATGGAACAAGAGGAATTTTACATATACATTAAAGACACAGGAGAGCTTTCTTTCCAAAATTCAAGACATCAAGTAGAATATATACCTTCCTAATTCAAAGGAAAACTTCATATCTAAAGTCAATCCGACAAACATTAGACATCACATATTATTTACACCTGACAGAAGAAGTTAAGAAAAGTGATGCTCCAACTAGTGTTCTCAAATTATTGGCATTAGAGGCAATCCATACTAGATTTCCAGAACATGAATGGCTCCATATTTATAATGATTTTATTGATTTCCAAAATGCATATGATTTTATATGCAGAACAAAACTACTAAAGAAAGTAAAAAAAATAGGGATACAAGGTCCAATGTTTTCATGGCTATGTCATTTCCTAACACAACGCTTTATTGCAACCAGATATGGAAGAAATATATCTAAATATAAACAAGTACACCGTGGCTTACCACAAGGTGCTGTGCTCAGCACTACACATTTTAATATATTTATTAATGATCTACCACAACAAACACAAGAACCAGGCGTGAAGTGTGCACTATTTGCTGATGACTTAGTAATGTGGACTTCAAAACCAAAAAGCAAAAGTACAGAACTAGAAAAAAACCATGCAACAATCCTTAACCAACCTACAGAGGTGAACCAAAGAAAATTTAATGACTGTTAATACAACAAAATCAAACTACCAAATCTTTTCACTAAGAAAAAAGCCACTAAAAATAAAACTAAATTTTGAGGGTCAACAATTACCAGAAACAAAGGAAGCAAAGTATTTAGGAGTTACATTTGATACAAAACTTACATGGACCAAACAAATAGAAAATGTAATACAAAGAGCAGAGAGTCGCCTTTCACTGTTAAAACATCTAACAGGAATGAAGTGGGGATGTTCCAGAGCAACTCTTAACACAACATACAATGTATATATAAAGCCATTATTTACTTACTGCAGCAAAGTTCTTGTAACAGCAAACACAAAAAAAATTCAAATCTTTCAAAACCAAAGTCTGAGATTAATTACAGGTGCTATCAAAACCACACCAATAGCAGCTATGGAAATACTAACCAACCAATACCCCATTGAATATGAAATAGAAAAAACGGCACTTATTCAACACGAAAAGTTGATCAGACTCCCATTCAATACATGGCACAAGAGAAATTTTACACATACACTAAAGACTCAGGAGAGCTTTCTTTCCAAAATTCAAGACATCAAGAAGGATGTACACCTTCCTAATTCAAAGGAAAACTTCATATCTAAAGTCAATCCAACACATACATTAGACATCACATATTATTTACACCTGACAGAAGAAGTTAAAAAAAGTGATACTCCAACTAGTGTTCTAAAATTATTGGCATTAGAGACAATCCATACTAGATTTCCAGAACATGAATGGCTCCATATTTATACTGATGGATCATTGATATCAAACCGAGATGGAGCAGGGGCTGGAGTCACGTGTCACCTCTTTTCCTATTACAAATCTTTAAGTTATGGAACTACAAACTTTGATGGAGAAATTGAAGCAATTTGAATGGCCCTACAAAATCTTTTGTACAGAAGTTCACATTTTCAGCAAGCTGTTATTCTCTCGGATTCCAGAGCAGCAATTATAGCAATTACTTCCAAGTTGTCACCAAAAAGCCCAACAATTATAGAATGTTGGAAAATCGTTACCCTTCTAACAGCACTTCAAAATCACCTAGTCTTCAAATGGATACCAGCTAGCTCACTGTGGACTGAGTGGTAATGAGAAAGCTGATTTTCTTGCAAAAAAGGGTACCAGTAGTGTAGAGAAATCTATAGTTAATTTACCATTATATGCAGCTAAAAGATTAGTCAACTCTGAATACAAAAAATTATTAAACAATATTACTATGAAAAATCAAAGAATAAATGATGGGAACTACCAAACATTCAAACAGTAATACCTGAGTATCCTCGAAAAACAGCAGTTGCAACCTTCAGGTTGACTACAGGACATGATTGTCTGGCAAAACATTTAAACAGAATTGGGATATATTCTTCACCACTCTGTCCTCTATGTGATCTGTAAGAGGAAATGGATCGAGACCACCTTCAAATATGCCCGGCCACATCTAGTGCCCCATCCATCAGTGAAAAATATTGGAGAGCAAGAGGATTAATGACTTCATTGTCAGAAATCCAGCATTAGCTAACAACATTTACTCCTTACACATTCCTAAACATTATGCACCACTTTCAGACACAGGCTGCATTCATTACACCTTTGCATAAATGGTGTCAAGTCTGCAGTGTCTAACATTTTCCGCCTCCAGGAAAGGAATAAAACTTCGCACCTCACACTTGTCATGTTTCAAAATAGGTACAGCCATGGTCATAGCTATCTCTGCATTTTACCATGTGACAAGGTCCGACTTTCAGCTGCATGAGGCAACTGTCCACATCACACTAAACACCAAAAACTAATGAGCGGCTACCACAAAACAGGTGCATGGACTGTATGTGCAAACATTCTTTACTTTCCGGATTGCCCTTGTATACTAAGCAAAGAACGTTTCATGTCATCACTATCATTATGAACATCTTCACATAACAAAATAAAACCATATTGATATAACTGCTCTTTTCTTAAGGTTATACTGGCAACATAATTAGAGGAGCTTTGGAGTGTTATAAGCATTACATTTGTGTTTCATAGCATCACCAAGTTGCAGCTATTTTCATTCTCCCCTATTTCCCTGTGACACTCTATGTTTATGTAATACAAATTAATAGGCAAAAGATCTGCTAGTCTAATGAAGAACAGTTTTAAGCCAGATATTTGACTTAATACATGGATCATTCAATAATTAGTGCCAACACTTGCATTAACAGGAAAAACACATTTTTGGAACGGTCACATTATTGCTGTGCTCATAAGTAATCTCATCCAACATGAATAGCCCACCTCCATACTTCAGGGAGATGACAGATGCCATCCACAGCATCTTGTTATACTAATCTTTGAACAGACTGCTCTACTGCTGCTATAATTATCTGATTCTAAACCGTACTCCTCTAAGTAGTAGTTTTATTTTCAGAAAAAGGTCAAAATCACATGGGCATCTGGGAAGTATGGAGGATGTTTCAGAATTTCTCAGTTGCATTTGCAAAATAAATTAAATACAAGAACAACTACATGAGAGTAGCACAATAGGATGAATATTCAGGAGATATGAATGCTTATGACACACAGCTGGTCATAAAAGGTATTCCAGAAAGTAACTGTAGTATGCACCATTTACTCAATTTCCTGCAGGAACTGAATGAGTGACAAGGAGACCATCAAAATCATAAGCAACTATGAACATAACTTTGAAGGGGTCTCTTCCGGCTGGTATCTCCCGTCACCAGTATGAAGGGAATCTTCTGCTCGTTGTCACTTTGAAGGGTCGGTATGATGAATTCTTTTCTCGTATAAAAGATCCGGCTAACTCTTTCGATGAACTGCGATGACTCTTTCTCTCCTATCTCGGTCGTGGTACGGGTATGAAGTATGTTCACAATTTACAGCTGATAATTTTCCTTGAGACGCGACCCCCGTGAAAATTATATGTTACGTCGATGTATTAACTTTTAGTCTTTCTAATGAGATAGTCTTCTTTGCTCTGGAGGCCACAATTGAAATAATATTAGTGTATTTATTATCACAATTTTATTCGTTAATATATATAACATTTACAATGAAGACAAAAGATAATCGCACTAGGCCAACTGCAAACGATATAATGCAAACAATCAAACAATGGGAAACAAAACACTCCAACACAACACCTACCATAACTAATAATACTGCATCAAATGCCCCTCATCACAGTATATGCAACTAATTCTATTTTGGGAAAATTGTTTTCAGCCATACAATGTTGCATGTACTGTGATGATCTCCCCACAACAATGTAATTGTACAACAATATAACAACTGTGTTGAAAAACATGTCATCGTTGAATACAAAAATATTTTCTCTTGACAATGTTTCGATTTTTTTTTTTTTTTTTTTTTTTTTTTTTTTGCAACTTTCAGGGGTTCTATGCCCCTCCCCACTAAAATTTGTTTTATGATTTTTCTTAAGACAGCGTTTAACCACCATCATTCGTATCTCGTTCGGAATTCGTTTGATCCTAAAATAATCCTCCAGTTCTTTTATGAAAATTTTTGGATTGTCACCGGCTTCTTCGTCAAATGACGGAGGGGTTAGATCATGGAACAAGTGACTAGCGTGACAATTATGGTTTTGACTAGGGGAGTGCATTGGCATAGCTAAATCATTCTCCTGAAAGTCCGCCATATTACTGTTATTGTCAAGTGCATCAGTATTGGTCATATTTTTGCATTCACTCACAAATTGATCATGATTGTCATTAACTCTATCAGCCTGTAGAGCAATCACAACTTGGGAAAGCCTTCCTGTAAATTCTTTTTCCTTTGTAACCGTTTCATTTATTCTATTTACATTTACATTGGCTTCCTCCTTTACTTTATTCAATTCTTCTCGCTGTGACTGCATCTCAGCGCTTATACCCTTTACAACATTTTCTAAACTATCAATTTTTACATCAATGTCATTTTGTTTTGACCTAATTCCATCTTGATACATTTTACAACTCTGTTCTACCACGACTATCTCTGTTCTCAATTCATCTCCTACCTTTGCAATTTTTGCATTCTGTTCTGCTAGTTTTTCATCAAATTCTTTACTTAATTCAGCTTTCATTTCTACCACTGTCTTCTCCTGTCCTAACTTAACTTCATTTATCAATTCTCCTAGCCTAGCTATTTCTACTGTGTTTGATTTCTGTCCTAATTTTATCACGCTTACTAACTCACCTAATTTAGCTATATCATTGTTACTTGATTCAATTCTTTCTGTACATTCCTTCTTACATAATTCAATTTCTTGTGACAATTTATTTATATTTCTGGCATTATCCTCCTTCAAATCTGCTACATTTCTAACACTATCCTCTCTTAGTTTTGCTACATCTGCTTTTAGTTCTGTTACATTTCTAACAAAATCTGCTTTTATATCTGCTGTATTTTTGTTCATCGCTTCCAATATTTCTTTCAATCCTATTTCAGATTCCTTACATACTACATTCTTTCTACCTTCTACTGATAACTTATCACTCACTTCCCTCTCTACACTATCATTATCTTTCTCAACTTTTTCCATCTTCTGTACAATTTTCTTATTACGTAGTATCATAAATTAGTACTAGTCTTACTTGAATTCTGGAGCACAAGAAAAAGGATACTCCGTCAAAATGTCTTCTTTTCACTCTTTGTCCAGGTACATATTTTTACTCTATACGCCTGTATTCGAGCCGTCGCACGTCTGGGCGCCAGTATGAAGGAGTCTCTTCCGGCTGGTATCTCCCGTCACCAGTATGAAGGGAATCTTCTGCTCGTCGTCACTTTGAAGGGTCGGTATGATGAATTCTTTTCTCGTATAAAAGATCCGGCTAACTCTTTCGATGAACTGCGATGACTCTTTCTCTCCTATCTCGGTCGTGGTACGGGTATGAAGTATGTTCACAATTTACAGCTGATAATTTTCCTTGAGACGCGACCCCCGTGAAAATTATATGTTACGTCGATGTATTAACTTTTAGTCTTTCTAATGAGATAGTCTTCTTTGCTCTGGAGGCCACAATTGAAATAATATTAGTGTATTTATTATCACAATTTTATTCGTTAATATATATAACATTTACAATGAAGACAAAAGATAATCGCACTAGGCCAACGGCAAACGATATAATGCAAACAATCAAACAATGGGAAACAAAACACTCCAACACAACACCTACCATAACTAATAATACTGCATCAACTTTAAGTAAATTCTGTTTTTGCTGGTATTTTGTTTTGCCTGTGGGTTTGTGCTGCCACTCATGTGGTTGTCTCTTAAATTTTGATTAGTAACATCGAGCCCAGGTTTGATCTTAAGTTGTGATACATAGAAGGAAATGCTCACCTTCATGTCCATAGCCTTCTAAGTGCAATCTTGCTTTCTTCATTCTCCACCACGTGTTTTACTCTTCAAGATTGTGAGGAACCCATTGATTATAGAGTTTCTTCGTGTTAACTTCTTTTAAGTATGTGAAGAAGCCTATCAGGAGCAATTCCAAGGAGCAGTGTTCTTCCAACAGTGCTCTAACAAAGTTCTGGTGCACATCATCACTTGCTGTTTGTGATCTGCCAGTTCCATGTTGTTTATGAACATCTTCTGTACTTCTGCAAAATACATATGGCCACCTAGCTATGATATATTATGTATGGTGTAGTGGAGGGCAGTGCAGCATGACACAGCATTGCGTGGCATGGTCCAGTCCAGTCTGGTCTGGTCTCACTAGCACAAGTTCCAGTAATACTGTATGGCATTCTCAAGCATTCTTGTCTTATGCCATCTGAATTTTAATGAAGCATCTTTGTATCTACTAACCACTTTAGAGGGACTACAGATAACTGTGGGCAAATTAAACTCACTACAAATATTTCACAGATGACACATTGGAATATATGTAATTATAATTTTTATTGCTGCAGCTTATCAATTTTGATTGACTTAGGACATGTCAGACTAGTTATACAATTATATACAAATTTAAAAATTCATACAAATAGTACATTTATAGATTATTTAAGTTATAGAAAGCTTTCTTTATTAAGTATTCTTTTTAACTTATAACTGTTTAAACAGTCTTTTTGAGCTGACAACAGTTTTTAATTGTGTTGGTAACTTGTTGAACATCTTTATTCCTCTTAGGATAATGTCTTTCTCTGTGATACACTTATTAACATTTTGTCTGTGGAAATCAGTTATTTCTTGTGCTATAATCATGTATCTGATTATTTCTCGTTAAGTTCTGCTTATCTCTTACATACAGTATAGTCCTGTAAACATACAAAGAAAAAATCTGATGTGTTGCACTCACATGACTTTCTCTACTCTTGTACTAACCATTCTTACAAACTCTTATTCCTATATCTTCTTCGTGTTAGTTGAGATAAATATTTATACAAATTATCTTATTGCTTATTTCCTTGTATGTGCAAGGGGAATATTGGAATACAGTAGGCTTTGAGCGATAGTCAAATATTTTAAAGCTTTGAGATCCCGTTCTCTTTGCACGCTCAACATATAAAAAATGAACAACGATGTTCCATTGCACGAAAGTTCTAAGTTTTCCGAAACTGACACACAAAACAAGGAATATCTCCGAAATAGTTCAACCTACTGGTGCGGTTTTTGTAATTATTATTATTTTTGTGTCTTTGAGCTATTGAGATCTTTGTGATCTCAGGGCTTGGTAACGGATGGAATGAAAAATCACACAATGTTGCTTCACCACAATGTATTATTTTATTAACACTTCATCGATACTTTACATTAAATAATTCCTCTCAGCACCATTCTAAATGATTTAAAACGCTTCCACCTTCTCATTTAGTGGAACCAATGCTTGATGAAAGTCTGGTGAAAATTCGATGTTCACACAACCTAAATATGGAGAGAGTGGGTCATGGAATTGAGAAATGTACCATGAGAATTATGTGCGTTTCATTTGCAGTTTTTAAGTTAATTTGAGCTTAATAAACAATCTTTCTGAATACACAGTGCAGTGATACAATTGTGCGTGTTTTGTGATAGTAAAATCTGTGTAAACATAACATTCAGTGACATAATTAAGCCACTGGCAGGGAACTTTCCCTAACCTATATAGGTTATCTTTTCTGTTCCTTTTTCTTTACGTTCAACAAATCCAGCATTAAATATGGCACAACAAAGCTCATCCAGCTTCACTAATAGTAATGAAAGCTGTTTAAAGAGAATAAGAATGGATAATGAAATCACTATACCAACATCAAATGCTTTTGCACCTCTAGCCAGCCTTGATGAACAACATGTACAAGAATCAGCGGTACAACCAGTGATGGAAAATTCACAGATAAGTAAACCTCCACCAATTTATATTCACAACACACACGACATGAATGCTATGATTAAAGAACTAAATTCCCTTAATTGTGGAGAATTTAGATACAAGACAGTGGAGAATAATGTAGTTAAGCTAAATATGGATCTAATAGAAGGATATAGAAAAGTAACTGCGTTCTTAGAAATGCACAAGGCAGAATATCACACCTATCAATTAAAATCTGATAGGGCTTTCAGAGTAGTTATAAGAGGACTACATTACACCTGCAGCACAGAATTAATGATGGCTGAATTAAAAGAGCTGGGATATGAACCATTACAAATGTTACCAGTCAGACACCCAGTCACAAAATTACCCATACCACTGTTTTTTCTGGACCTAAAACCAAATTCAAAAAATCCAGAAATCTATAATCTAACCCGGCTTTACAATGCTGTTATTAAAGTAGAGCCACCCAAACCAAAGCGAGAAATTACACAATGCCATAGATGTCGACAATATGGGCATACCAAAAACTTTTGTAATCAAACAGCAAGATGCGTAAAATGTGAAGGACTTCATCTCACGGAAAATTGCAACAAACCCAAGGACACCCTGCCGATATGCACAAACTGCAAAGGATGTCATCCAGCCAACTACAGGGGTTGTCCCGAATATCAAAGACTCCAGAGAAGATCTCCTAAATTCCAGCAAACCACAGTCAGGAAGCATCCATTAATCGTTGCCACAACTCAGAACGCAACAACAGTAACAACACAAAGTGCAACTACAAACCAAGGAGGACCACCTCTACCCAACTACACTGACGCTACCAATCGACCTATTTATGCTTATGTTGCAGGTAACTCCAGAAACACAAGATAACACTGGTAACACAATAAATAGCACAGTAATGACTGATATGATCAAAAAGATTGACATGCTTTTATCACTACTACAAACTACCATTAACACATTAAATATCCTGATTCCAAAAATACTGCACAATGGATAATACAGCATACAGAGTATTCAAAATTAGCACATGGAATTGTCAAAGTCTAAATAATAAATATCATGAGTTGAACTTTTTTCTAAAAAATTACAATATAGACTTATTGATGGTGACAGAAACAAAACTCACTCCATCTTTAAATTTTTTCATGCTTGATTATAAAATATATAGGGCAGATCATCCTTCTCACAGCAGAAAAGGTGGGGCTGCAATAATCATTAGAGCTAATATTAACCACAATCAGCTTCCTTCTATCTCAGAAAATGAAGTGCAAGTTGCAAGAGTAGAAGTACAGATCGATAATGTAAACTACCAACTAGGAGCTTTCTATTCAGCTCCTGACCAACATGTAACTCCTAGCATAATATGGGGAGTAATGCATGAAATGGGGGATAAATTTATATTAGGAGGTTAGGAGGAGACTACAACAGTAAGCATCCAAGGTGGGGATCTAATGTAATTAATCCACGAGGAAGAATGCTGTATGAACAAATACATAAATTTAGACTACAAATAGCACATCCATTAGAACCTACGCACTTTCCAGATACAGGAAATAGACCTGATGTTCTTGATTTCTTTGTTGGAAAACAATTTTCTCACTTATGCAGCTTCCCAAGAGTTATTCATGACCTAAGCTCCGACCACTATCCTGTTCTACTTGAAATATCTGCAACTGTCCCAAATAACACAAAGAAATACTCCCTCATACACCATCCATTTAACTGGTCAACGTACAAATCATATCTGAATAGCACTACAGTTACAAAAATTCCTTTAAAAACCAAGAGGGATGTTGATATAGCAGTCAGTACAATAACCAAAAATATCCAGACAGCAGCTAATCTTGCATCCTCCATGTATTCAGATAAATACTTTAGAAACAGAAGAGTTATTTTTCCACCTCACATATTACAACTTCAATATGTGAGAAATTCAACTAGGAAACTATGGGAAAGAACTAAGTACCCTCCACATAAGAGAAATTATAACAATGCCACCAATGAGTCAAAACTGGCATTAAAAGAACTCAACAGAGAAACCAAGGAAAAACATTTACAGTCTTTAGAAGCCAAAGATGGCAGCCTTTGGAGAAAAACAAAAATTTTGACCAAGGTCGTTGACAAAATCCCTCCACTTAGAGTTGGTAATCAATGGCTTACAACCTCACAAGCAAAGGTAAACAAATTTTCTGAAATTCTACTGCATCAGTTTAAACCCAACGTCTCAGAAGACCCTACTATGAATGAGAAAGTATATAACACCCTAGCGCAGCCACTACAACTGTCACCAATGTGTAAACTATTTACTCCAGGAATAATACAAAATACCATTAATAGATTACCATCTAATAAAGCTCCTGGATTTGACCATATTGTGCAACCTTTGCTTCAAAATTTACCACGCAAAACCATAGTGTTGCTAACACAAATCTACAATGCAATGCCACGTTTAACATACTTTCCAACAGCATGGAAGCATGCCAATATTATGATACAAAAGCCCAACAAAATTCGCAGTGATCCATCAAGCTACAGGCCAATTAGCCTTCTACCACTGTTCTCCAAAATATTTGAGCGCTTGCTACTGCCCAGACTTTTGACACTTCTTGGGCCATTACTGCCCATTACACAATTTGGATTTAGAAAACTCCACTCCTGTCCACAACAACTTCACAGAATTATCGATGAAATAATGGACACCTTTGAAAACAAGCAGATCTGTTTAGGCGTATTTTTAGACACTGAGAAGGCGTTTGACAAAGTATGGCATGATGGTCTTTTATCAAAAATTAAGTATCATCTCCCGGATACATATTACCGAATAATTCAATCATATCTCTACAAACGCACTTATTCTGTAGTTTACGAAGATGTACAGTCCCACGTCAGACCTATTAATGCAGGAGTTCCTCAGGGAAGCATCCTGGGACCCTTTCTATATAATATAGTCTGTACACATGATTTGCCCAAATCTGACAATCTATGTATTGCCCAATTTGCAGACGATATAGCTATTATGTGCAGAGGAGACACTGGTGAAGAAGTTACAGCACGTATATAAGACTACCTATATAAAACAGAATCATGGAATACACAATGGAAAACTGTAATAAATCCAAGAAAATCGTATACCGTCACCTTCACCTATCTCAGAAAAGAACATACTTATCCTTTATTTCTAAACAACACTGCCATACCACAAGCAAACGAAGTAAGATACCTTGGTCTTATCCTTGACACACGTTTAACATGGAAGAAACACATTGATCACATTCTACAAAAACTAAGAGACAGACTTCGACAGTTAAAACCGTTGCTGCATCAAAACTTAACCCTTTCCATTTCTAACAAGAGACTCATATACAATATGATTATCAAACCAATTTGGCAATATGCATGCTCATTATGGGGTTCTGCCTCTAATTCTCAAATTAAGCGTATCCAGACATTCCAGAACCGGGTGTTAAGGATAATCACCAGCGCACCCTGGTACATAAGAAATGAAAATCTCCACTTAGATCTAAATTTACCTAAAGTAACCACAGTTCTCCACTCTTCCTATAGAAATCTGTATACAACGTTAGCAAATCACCCGAACGTCTTGATGAAACAAATACCACAAAACATGCCACCAGAACAACCACAGCGCCGTCTCAAGAGGAAAAGACACACAGATCTATTGATTGATTGAGGAATATCAATGGATGTAACCCTCAGAACACGCTTCATGACAATATTAGATTAACCTATGTAGCACAATAGCACAATTGTAGTACTATGTATAAAAATTATGCATTAATAATAATAAAAAAAAAAAAAAAAAAAAAACCTACCTAAATATGTCCTTTCACTTCGATTACACACACACGAGTGGACAGTTTATGGCGTCATTTTACGCAACACCGCCTTTTTCGTATACATACGCGTATGCGTCCATCAAATAGTTCTTTCTTGTTAGGGAAGCGATCCCTAACCATCCTCCCCTACTTTTATTATGGAACACATATAATTCTAACATTTATACATATATAGTAAAATCAAATATGGAACGATTTATGACGTCTTTGGGCAAACTTAGTTGTTCGTTACAATGAACCTTATTAACACGTTTTCGCCATTTAACCAACTCATACGATATAAAAAAAAAACAAATTACACTTTTAACAAATATTCACATAAACGATTTTCTTTTGGGGTCTTCTAATGTTCTGTCTCACATGCCCCTTGTTTTGTTTTTCAAGTTGTCACCTATATTTACAATCTTGAAACACAATACAATACTTCTCCCTACTCCTCTGATACAATCACTTTGTACAATATTCTTTTTTTTTTTACAGTCTTCCTCGCTGTTTGTTTTTGTCCTTTTGTTTTGGCATGACACAGCATGTCTTTATAAATTTCACACATTCAGTTACTACACAGTACATGTTCAGTTATTATACATCACTTATTCAGTTATTATACAATACATATTCAGTTATTGTACAACACATTCAGTTATTATACAACATATCCAGTTATTATACAACATATGTTCAGTTATTACACAACACATATTCAGTTATTTTACATTTGACATTGACATAAATATAATTTAAGTGTATCATGGTTTATTGTGTGGCTTTTGACTTATGTTCCTTGTTATGAGGAGAGAAAAACAGGATACAGATCTTGAACTAATGATTATGATCATGTTTATGGCAATATTTTATTCAGTTCTTTGCCTGCTTTGTCTTGTAAGCTTATTATGTATAGGCAGGTTGTTGAGTCAATTCTTAAACTCTGATGTTACTAATGGTACCATTTTTTAATTGGGTTCTTATTCATTATTGTTTGGTTCAATATTTCTTCAAGCTTAGCATTGGCTATATCCATCTTAATTCATGGGCATTGCTTTTCTGATTATGGTTTTTCGTACTTCACTAATTGTCACCTCTTTATCTCTTATCTCTATAAGAGAAAACCTCTATATTTATAATTATTCTGCAATTGTATTATTTTTCTTCTCAATTCACCCTCGACACCTTTGTGTCAAAAATATTTTATATTTGTCATCACAATTGATTCCTTCTTATTTTTATCCCTGACATCCTTATGTCAAAAACACATTATTTTCCGTCACTATTCACTTCTTTAATAACAATCAGTGTCCTCGTCTGTCTTTGTTGCATTTTTCTCGTTTCTCACGATGGATTGTGGAACGACATCGTATCTTACATTAATTGGCTTGGCCTTCTGACATAGGTCGCATGAGGAAATTAACTTCCTGACTTTCTTGCCAAGATGTTTGATGTACAGTACTTCCTCAATTGCAAGCATTGTTCTCTCAGTACCAGAGTGAAGCATCGAGTGATGGAATGCCAAAATAACCCTGTCCTGTAAGGAATTTGGTACCATCATTTTCCACTTCCTTACGTCGCGACCATGTAATTTAAACAGGATGTTCCTAAATTTCCCTATCTTGGCTTCCAATTTTGGTACTATGTCTGGAGCCTTGTTGAATAGCCTTTTCAATTCTGTCTTCTTGCTGTAGCTTCGCCATGTTTTTGAAGTCTTGTAAGATTTCGTTGCTTTCCTTATTATTTATCTGCATGATTTTAAATCATTCTTTATTTCTAAGTGACTTTGTTTCATATCATTTATAGCATCCTGTTGCGAATGTACTACATCAGTCATAGTCTTAATTTTAGGAATTACAATTTGTTCTACAGTTTCATTAATAATGCCTTTCTTTACTACTTCACTCTGTTTCCTTAATTCCTCAGTTATTTCTGCTTTTACATTTGTAATCTTACAGTCTACACTTGTATTTCATTTTGTTATTTCATCTCTACATCTAGCAATTTCTCCTTCTAATACAATCTTATTTTCTCTCATTTCTGATTCTATTTTTCCCATCCTATCTCCTATGATTTCTATCCTAGCTTCTAAGGTTTCCTTTGTCTCATTTAAGTTTTTATGTACTAATTTTTAATTAGTTTCCATTACTTTCATATTTTCTTTACACTCCTGTCTTCCTAATTCTATTTTCTGTTCTAAGTTCTGTCTTCCTAATTCCATTTTCTGTTCTAAGTCCTTTCTCACTTCCTCCATTTTCTGACCTATCTCTTCCTTATTCTGTTCTAGTTTCTGGCCTATACTCTGACCTAAACTTTGTTCTATGTCCTGTTTTAATTCTACCTTATTTTGTTCCATTTTCTGACCTAAACTTTGCTCTATGTCCTGTTTTAATTCTACCTTATTTTGTTCCATTTTCTGACCTATTTCTTTTTTATTTTGTTCTATACTCTGACCTAAACTTTGTTCTAGTTTTTTAAACATGATCATTAATAACCTTTGTTCTTTTCCTATTGCTACTTGTTCCTCGCTTTCTGGTTCTATTTGATAACTAAGCCTATCTGCCCCTTCCTCTACTCCTGTTATTAGATCTCTCTCTTTTCGCGACATTTTAGTTTCTTTATTCAGTTCACTTTGGTTTAAAAGTCCCACTATTTTGCCGCTTCGCAGTAACATATAAATAAAAATAAACTGGATGTAAAAATAAAAATTTTTGGTCCTACTTTTTTTTCCGTTGATTTGTCCAGTTATGTGCGTCTCCTGGGCAGTTGGCTTCGCTAGATGATCTCTGGTGTTTTCCCGCGTTGATTATCTGTTCATCGGTGTTCTGATGTATTTAGGTTTCAAACAATGGTCTAATGCCGTCTTCTTTCTTTTTGGCGCAAAGATATGGTGTCACTTGGTATTTCGCGTAAGTTCATTTCCCGTAATTTCCATTCCATCCAAAATTCGTGTTCCACGTTGGGCAAGCCATTTGGTGCGGTTTTTGTAATTATTATTATCGTTGTGTCTTTGAGCTATTGAGATCTTTGTGATCTCAGGGCTTGGTAACGGATGGAATGAAAAATCACACAATGTTTCTTCACCACAATGTATTATTTTATTAACACTTCATCGATACTTTACATTAAATAATTCCCCTCAGCACCATTCTAAATGATTTAAAACGCTTCCACCTTCTCATTTAGTGGAACCAATGCTTGATGAAAGTCTGGTGAAAATTCTATGTTCACACTACCTAAATATGTCCTTTCACTTCGATTACACACACACGAGTGGACAGTTTATGGCGTCATTTTACGCGACACCACCTTTTTCGTATACATCCGCGTATGCATCCATCAAATAGTTTTTTCTTGTTAGGGAAGCGATCCCTAACCATCCTCCCCTACTTTTATTATGGAACACATATAATTCTAATATTTATACATATATAGTAAAATCAAAAATGGAAAGATTTATGACGTCTTTGGGCAAACTTAGTTGTTCGTTACAATGAACTTTATTAACACGTTTTCGCCATTTAACCAACTCATACCAATATAAAAAAAAACAAATTTCACTTTTAACAAATATTCACATAAACGATTTTCTTTTGGGGTCTTCTAATGTTCTGTCTCACTACAAAAATATTTATTGAGACATAAATTGTGTATTTTAGCAAGATCTGCATTTCTTGTACAGTAAGATTTTGTCTATCTCTTACGGTTTACAAGTTATTCAAAACTCACCCAGAATAAACAGGACCACATAGGCTATAGCCAAAAAATTCAAAATATACATTTCATTTGTCATAAAAATATCTCAAACATATGGCATTTTAATCAAAATCGTTAGAGCCATTTTCAAGAAAATAAAAAATTTATATGTAAAGGGTAGTTTAGAGTGGGACTATTTTCTTCAAAATCTTTGTGTCGCATCCTTGAAAGACTTAAATACCAACTTTGGTTTTCAACCTACTTTTCGTTTTTGACTTATGCTGTCCACAGACTGACAGACACACACACACACACACACACACACACACACACACACACACACACGCACACACGCACACACGCACACACGCACACACGCACACACGCACACACGCACACACGCACACACGCACACACGCACACACGCACACACGCACACACGCACACACGCACACACGCACACACGCACGCACGCACGCACACACGCACACACGCACACACGCACACACGCACACACGCACACACGCACACACGCACACACGCACACACGCACACACGCACACACGCACACACGCACACACGCACACACGCACACACGCACACACGCACACACGCACACACGCACACACGCACACACGCACACACGCACACACGCACACACGCACACACGCACACACGCACACACGCACACACGCACACACGCACACACGCACACACGCACACACGCACACACGCACACACGCACACACGCACACACGCACACACGCACACACGCACACACGCACACACGCACACACGCACACACGCACACACGCACACACGCACACACGCACACACGCACACACGCACACACGCACACACGCACACACGCACACACGCACACACGCACACACGCACACACGCACACACGCACACACGCACACACGCACACACGCACACACGCACACATGGACCTTTTTCCAAAAATGCTTTTTTTAGATTCAGGGGGCCTCAAAACATATTTTCGGTGAAATCTCGACATAAAATTTTTGGGTGGAATACAATACTTCCTTTACTTACCAGTAGAGAAAGTAAAAAATGGTGAATATGTCAAGAGTTGTATGAATGAATGAATGATTTATTTATGCTCATAACAATACAATTAAACCAACTTACAACAAAATAAATACATCAAAAACATATCTACAATACCCTTTCTTTCAATGTTATAATATTTTTCCTACCTTGTGAGTTGCTAATTTTATTCTTTGGCCCACCATATATTTTAACTCCATGGTTATACAGATGACACATATCAGATGCTCTTCTTTCTCATTGTAATCAGCTTGTATCATTTACTGTTGATAGTGCCACATACAAACATTGTTGCCACTAATTATTGAATAACCCATGTATTTAGTTGCAGATGAGAAATACAATTACTATCCATCACTGTTATCTTCTGAAAACTAATCAATAATAAATCTTACTTTTTCAGTATAAGCATTAGATTTGGTGTAGCTTAGCAAACTTGAATAATCAGGCTTATAATGGATGAGCATGCTACGTAGTTCAAAGATCAAAGTTAAATTCATTTCATCCATGAAAATATCTACATGTTGTGGATTCATCAATACAATAATATGATTTTGATCCATGAATTTTGGCACCCAGAAGACAGTCATTATTTCTGAAAAACTATGCAGCCCTTGATACATCCATGCATTACAGATTATCCAGTTGTGTACTTTTAAATTCTTCATCCATAATTTTGATAAAATACATGTAGAAATAGAGCTCTAATCAAGAATATATGTATATCTGCCATTAACGTTGGTACATAACATGACTTCAGTTTGCACTAGACGGTGATGTCACAACTCTTGTCATTTACATCAGAAGAGTATACAAGAGCCTTGAAAAATGGGATTTATTTTTTCCTTGCTCTCAAAAGAACATACCATTATAATGCAATATCATTTTCTGATAATTTGAGGATGAACTTTTCATTAAAAATATTTTTAGTACTTGTACGTATTCCCAAATTGTTAAAAATACAGATATTTTCCGATATAAGGAAAGCTGATTTGATGTTTATAAAATAGTTAGATGGCAGATTCTGGACATCTATCTTCCTACTCAAGGAGATATAAAAGTAACTTTTCGTTTGATTAATTTGCAGAAGTTGTTTTTTAAGAACATTTTTATTCTTTTACCTATTTTGGAGGTATAGATTTCATATTTTTCAGAAATTTCTTTACATTTGTCTACTGTCTAATAATTATGGTCATCAGTGTTTTCCTCGTTATTTCAGTAGTTTTTCAGGTTTGAAGGCTAGTGGAGCAAGTCTGAGGGCCTTAAATAATTATTTATGTTACAGGAAAGAACATTGAAACAATACAAAAGAAACTATCTAGTTTATTGGCAGAATGTGTATATTATCAGCCATCAGTGATTATTCTGGATGATCTAGATGTTAGTGCAGGTACGGCAAACATAGACCAGGAAGACGAAGATTATTTTATGAGGTACCTATTTCCTAATTTTATATATTACTGCTATACAGAATAAAACGCCAAGTGATCTATCATTATTTTATTATCAAGCATAGGAATTCTTAAGCAGTTGGCTTCAAGTTATCAACACTCAAACCATTATCATCATAAAGAATGCTGAAAGCAATGGCCATGGTTCACTGATAGGCAGATAGAAACCAGTTTGAGTGGTGTCTGCAAATGCCAAAAGTGTGCACGAAGATTGGGGGTGGTGGGTTATCTGTAATATCCCTACCTATGGTCTAAAAGCAGTTCAACTTTCATTCTATCCTATCCTTGCTTTAATGCTCAGAAATTCCTATGCCGGCTTATTATTTTGTTTTGGTTGTAACCTGCAGTGCATAAACAGTCTTCTAATGGTGCCAGTTCCCATCTACACTTAACAAATTACTTAGATCTCAGAATGCCAAAAATATGCAAGAAACTTGGGATCTTGTTTGTCCATATACTTAATTTTACTTTTTCTTCCCCTTATTTATCTCCATTTTTAAGTGTATGTGCTACTGCAGAGCACCTATTACCATTGCATTGTCCATCTGTACATATGAAATAGTTCACTAACTGCTGCAAGTGCAGAGTTGAGATTTTACATATTGTAATTTGAAAACATTTCTATTTGGTTGAAATCAGTATGACATTAAGGGTAGTTTAAATAGGACCTTCTACAAATTTGCAATTTTTCAGCAAAAAGTTCACTAGTGTACAGAGTCAAAATTTTATACATCCCATAATTTCAAAATGAAAACGTGGACATGTACTCAAAGAGCAAATATATAAAAAGTTATAATACAAAGATGTACGAGTATAGGCCTATAAAACTGTTCCTTTAACTTAGAGATATGGACACATTGATGCAGTAGTGTCTGTTAATGTCACTTTTAACATCAATGTAGAGGCTGGGTTGTATTTCTGAAACTGTATTCTTTGATTTTGTATGTTTCACTGTCATTTCTACCTCCATTACTTATAGAAAAAACATGCTTACACATGATACATCTCACCTTGTGAATGTCACCTTCTTTGCAAAAGAGAAATGGAAATTCATGTTGTAAAACATCTGAAAATACACACTTTCTTTTAGGAGGAACCATCGTTGCCAGTTATGCATAACACAACACATCACATCACACCGCAAGCTACTGTTAACTGGCTGAGGTAACATGACAACTGAACCATTCACATGTGTTGTACACTGCAGGTTGAAACAAGAATAATTAATAGTTGCACAGCATTTAAATTAGTGAAAGTCCTTAGTGCATCTAACAATGATCAACTCATCAGTATTATGTGTCATGTAACAGATGGTTCTTTTGTGTTTAAAAGTTTAAATATGTCACTCACTCTCACTCATGTCCTGTCGCTCCAACTTGGGAGCATAGTTTGAATGTTCATCACCCGGACACCATTTGATGCCAGTGCCTTCACCTCTCTCCATGACCTTCCATGTTGCCTAAGTTCTTCACATATTGTTCTTTTCCATGAAGATGTAGAGCGCCCTCTACTGTGGAATACCTACAGATTCCAATCCAGAGCTTGTTGTTCTATAGTATTGTTTGATTTTTTCAGTACATGACTGCCATTTGTTTTCCATCATTTTAACTTAAACTGGCTCCTCGCCTGTGGGTGCTTGTAAGGCTTTGTTGTTCTCTCTGGCCAATAAATATTGACAATTTTTCTGAGACTTACGATAAATATATACATTGTTTGTTCAGTAAAATGATTTGATTTCTAGGTTTTGGCTCTGTAAAAAAGAGGTCTGTCTTTACATTGCTATTAAAGATCTTTAACTTGGTGTTCTTTTATATAGTATGTGAGCTGTTCCAGTTTGTATACAATTGAACAGAGGCAGCATTTTCTTTGCCAGTTCTGTTGATAAATCTTCTACATGCCTCCCCATTTAGGTACCTAATACCAGGATAAGTAAACTGTTCCACTTTCTGTTTCTTGATTTCAAATTCTAAATTCTCTTTGTGTTAGCGTTTATTCTTAAATCTTTGGTTTTATTGCTATTTTTCCAGATCAGCTGTTCTAGATGCTTTTATTAGTGTGGAGATCATCTCTTTCATATCAGTGAAATGATGTGACAATAGACATATGTGATCAATGTATTCAAGATCTTCCAGAGTGTCCATCAGGCCCCATTTTATACCTCTCATTTTCTCTGAAGTAGTTTTCGCCATAACATCATCCATCACTAATATGAATATTAGGTCCGAGATTATGCATTCTTATCTCACTCCACTGGTGACACTAAATGATTGAGTCAATTTTCCTTTATGTATCACTCGGCAGCAGAAGCCATTGCACATAGTACAGATTAAATTAATAATTTTGGTTGGGAATCCATACTTTACCAAGACTCTTCATACAGGATGTTTAAAAAGAGTTTGATATTGCAACAGGAGGTGGGATTGGTCATAACTATAATAAATATTTCTATGTTTGTATGCCTGGAAACAAATATGTATGAAGATGTGGACCAATTTACTTGGGTTGGGTATTTAAACTTCCACTGGGTATTTAAACTTCAGACAATGGACTTTGTCCAACAAGTTAATTCTAGTGAACACTAACTGTCATAAACTTAAATGGTACAGATAAACTTCCACGGGGTATTTAAACTTCAGACAATGGACTTCGTCCAACAAGTTAATTCTAGTGAACACTTTACTGTCATAAACTTAAATGGTACAGGTAAACTTCCATAAAAACCAAACAGCAGTTGTGATGATTTCTGTTATTCTGCCTCATGATAATGTTTGCATGTTACGTTAATACTACTGGGTGTCCTACATAAAACTGGTATGCCTCACTATTTCACTGCACCTGGCCTTACTTCATATTTGGCATGCGTCCTCATGCGTTCATAGTGAGACAGAATATTAGACTCCAATATTAATCGTTCATATAAATGTTTGTTAAAAGTGTATACATTTCTAGTTCTTGTTTGGGTGTATCAGGAACTTATTTTTAATATTCAGGATAGCCAATGTTTTCTTGTTACTAGATAGTCTGTTGTGTTCAACCAATAAAAACTATTTGCGCGGATGAATACAAAAATGGCGGTGTCGTACCAAAGCGACGCCTAGAACTAGTTTCATTAGCGTCTGTATGCTCAAGATGATAAGACGTGTTTCAGTAGCGTGTGGACATGGAACTTTCACCAAACTTTTATCCAGTGTAAATTCTACCAAATCATTTAAGTGTGAAGGTTTTTGAATATTTAATATGGTGCTGAGAGTGTAAAATAACGAAGTGTTAATGAATAAATATGTTGTGATAAAGGAACATTGATTTATGCATTCCATTCTGTTACCACAACCCTGTAGATAGGAATCGCGTCTGCTATCACAGTATTTCATCTTTCAGCAAGAACATTATTCCTGCTGCTATATGTTATGTGTTATAAATTTTTTTTAAAAACTGCACCAATAGGTAATGTTGTCCTCACTTTGTTCGTATTTGGCTACACTCCGTTAACGTGGTTACTTGTTGTTACAGTTGTACAGCTGAGTTTAACAGTAATTGCATTTAGCAGATCTAAGAGGGAAATTATTCATAACTATCACATGGGCGGAGAACAGATACCACAGCTGTAAATATTTGGGAGTGTACTTGGTGAGTAATACTGGATGGGACCAAAGGTAAATTCTGCATCTTGGAAAGCATGCAAAATGAGGATACTGAAAAAGGGGAGCGCAAAGTCCAAGGAAGTTGTCTAAAAGTCTTTAGTGCAGCCTATTATGGAATATGGAGCAGCATGTTGGGACCCATATAGAATTAGTCAAATTAATTCATTAGAAAAAAAATCTGATGTGTTGCACTTATATGACTTTCTCTACTCTTGTACTAACCATTCTTACAAACTCTTATTCACTCATCTTCGTGTTAGTTGAGATAAACATTTGCAGAAATTATCTTATTGTTTACCTTCTTGTAGGTAAAAGGAGAATATGGGTATACAGTAGGCTTTGAGCGATTGTCAAATGTTTTAAAGCTTTCAAATTCCATTCTCTTTGCTCGGTTAACATATAAAAAGATGAATAACAATGTTCCATTTGACAGATGTGTAAGTTCTCCAAAACTCACACAGATAACAAGGCGTATCTCTGAAATGGTTCACTCTACAAAAAAATGTAGTTAGACATAAACTGTGTATTTTAGCAAGATCTACATTTTTTGTACAAGTAAGATTTGGTCTATCTCTTACAGTTTACCAGTTATGCAAAAGTCTTCTTCTTTCACTTTCCCTGCTGCTGTTAGGCGTCGGGTTCCTTCAGCTACTTTCTGTATTCGATCCTATCCTGCGCCAACCTGTATATTCCTCTCATTGTCGTCCCATGTCCGACTGCCACTCTTTCCATATATTGTTTCCATTCTATCCTAGGTCTTCCCCTTCTTCTCTTCCCCTCCACTCTTGCTTCAAATGTTCTTTTAGGTAATCTTTCTTCATTCATCCTTACTACATAAGTGTCCCAGGCATCTTAGTTGATTTCTTTCCATTGTCTTCAGTATACATTTCTGTTTTAGCTTTTCTCTTATTTTCACATTTCTAACTTAGTATAGTATCTTAGTATACCCAGCTACTCTCCTTAAGTATTTCATCTATGTTGCTGTTAATCTACTTGCATGTCTATCCAATACTGTCCAGCTTTCGCTCCCATATAATAAAACTGACTGGTGTATCACCTTATATATTCTCATTTTAGTGGTTTGACTTCTCTTTTACCAATTATAATATTATTAATTTGGTAATATATATTTATTGTCTTCCTGATTCTATTGTTAAATTCTTGATCTATTCTTCCATTTTTAGTTAGAATGACCCCTAAATATTCAATACTTGTCACATTTTCTAATTTTTCACCTTTCCAGAAAATTTGCATTTCTGTCTCTTTCCTCTTTACCAATTATCATTACTTTACTCTTTTTTGCATTTAGATTCATACCTTTCTCTTCCAGTGTACTAGCCCAGTCTGTTATTGATTGTTGCAGATTCTCTTGGTTTTCCACCATTAAAACTATATCATCTGCATAAATCAGAGGTTGCACACATACTGGTCTCATTTTCCAGTAACCTACTCTCATTTTGTTTGTTCTTCTCTTACAATGTCTGATTATTTATTCATAAAGATATTAAACAACAGAGGGCTCAAACTATCTTCCTGTTTAACTCCACTTCTCATTTCAAATTCCTCCGAAAGTCTTCCTGATATTCTAACGGTCCCTATTACTTTTCCATATAAGCTCTTTATTACTTTAATCATTTTCTCTATAACATTTAATTCCCTTAGGGCTTTCCATATCTCCTTACATGGTACCGTATCAAAAGCTGCTTTTATATCTAAAAAAGCTGTGTATATCTTCTTTCCCCTACTCAAACTTAAATCCACTGCTTGTCTTATTGTAAAAATGTGATCTTGAGTTTGCCTTTCTTCTCTAATGGCAGTTTGTTCCTCTTCCATCTTTCCTTCTACCTCCTTTCTCAATTTTCTTTCAATTATTCTTGTGTACAATTTAAGGGGTACTAATGATAGACATATCACTCTATAGTTCTCACATTTCGTTTCTCCTTTCTTATATATCGGTATTATGATATTTTTTTGCCAATCCTTCAGTATTTTCTCAAGATTCCATGCCTCATTCATTATTTTAACCAAGTAATCATGTACTCTGCCCCCTGCATACTTTACCATTTTTGGTGCTATCTTGTGCCATCCTGTCGCCTTTTTGAGTCTCATTTTTTCCATAGCAATCTCCAAATCAATTCTATCTATAGGTATTTCTTCCGTCAAAATCTCTTCTATATTCTCAGTCTCCTATGCTCCCTCTTCTTCCTCCTGATTTATTCCTCTGAACACTGATCTATAATAATCAGACCATACCTTCATAATGTCATTTAACTCGCGTTTTTACTTCGTTTTTCTTAATCTGCAATGTTTCTATACTTTTTCCCTCTTACAGCCTTTAATCTTTTGACTAATTGCCAAAATTCTCTGTTATTATTATGGAATTTATCTTCTAATTCTTTCCCAAAATCTTCCCAAGATTTACTTTTTGCTTCTTTTATCATTCTTTTAGCTATGTTTCTTTTTTCAACATAATTTTCGCAATTTGTATTCATTCTATTTTTATTATATTCTTTCCATGCAATTTTCTTCTCTTTAACTATTAGTTTAGTAGTCTCATTCCACCATTTTATCCGCTTAGATCTGTCACCAATCTTCGAGATACCACATATTTCCTCAGCTGATTTACACAAGGTTTCCTTTAGCCTTGTCCATTTCTCGTTTATGCACATTTCCTCCCAATTTTGAATTTGATCTAACTTTCTATTTACTGTCTCCTTCCTTTTTTCTTTATCGTTTAAAATGTCTATTTTTATCCTTTCATATTTAACTTCATTTATTCTTCTTGCTTTCCTGAATCTTGTATCGCATATTAATAGTCTATATTCTGTTGACATTTCTGCAATTCTAAACACTCTCACATCTGACACTGCATATCTTGTATTTTTAGTGAATGTGAAGTAATCTATTACACTCTCATTTTGATTAGTAGCTTCATGTTATTTTATGACTTTTTTGTGTGGAAAAAGAGTATTTCCAATCAAAAGATCATTATCTATACATTCTTTTTCCATTTTCATTTAATTTTTCTTTCTCCTCCATGTTTTCCCATACATCCATGGCCTTTTCTATAATAATTATAATTACATTATATATATAATTATAATTTCTATTATAATTACATGATTGTTCTCTTGTCTCGCTTTATCTATTTCTTCCTGTAATTTTGTATAGAAAGTCTCTTTTTCTTTCTCATCCTTTTGCTCTGTATGTGCATATATCTGGAAAATGGATACTTTTCTTCTAAAATTACATCTATTCTCATTATTCTTGAGTTTACAGCTTGCCAACTCTTTACTTTTGTTTCTATTTTGGCCAATAATATAATCCCTACTCCTTCTTTAGCTCTTACTCCTCTCTCAACTCCTGAGAACCTAAGGGTATATCCTCCTTCTAAAGTTAATTCTCCTCTTTCTTTCTTTTTTGTCTCACGCAGACCTAGGATTTCTAAATTATATGTAATCATTTCGTCCACTATCTTCACTTCTTTCCCAGTCAATGAAGTTATATTCCACATCCCAATCCTAATCATTTTCATTCTAGGTCGTCTACATATTATCTGTCCAGCTCTCTCCTGATTTCTCTGAATATAAACAGTTTGCTCAGGTGGGTTATTAGCCCAATGCTGAGCTAATCTGGTGGAGGGGCTGCCTCCTAAAGACCTCCAGGCCTGTCTGATTTGTTTAGGGTTTACTCCCCTAGCCTTTGGAGAACCAACTCCCTGTGCTACAAGGCAGCCTCTTCTGCCAGTTTTTGAGGTTACTGATGGGCCTTCTCGGTTACCGTAGCGGTCCTAGGGTACACGAGGTTCCCACTGTACTTCACCCTATCAGTCACTCCCCTACTTCCTATTGCCCACCCCTCGGGACGAGGACCACAGAGGTTGGATTTTGATGGAAAAGTCATCCAGAGTAAATAGGACTTCATGGGCTATAGCCAGAAAATTCAAGATATACACTTAATTTTTAATAAAAATGTCTCAAGCATATGGCATTTTAATCAAAATTGTTAGAGCCATTTTCAAGAAAATCAAAATTTTCAAAAAATTTTCCATCTAAAGGGTAGTTTAGGGTGGAGCAGTTTTCTTCAAAATCTTTGTGTCGCATCCTTGAAAGACATTAAACTTTGGTTTTTAACCAATTTTTCGTTTTTGAATTGTGCTGTCCACAGACTGACAGAGAGAATGACATACATGTGCACGCACACACATGCACACACACACCTAAAAAGGTTTGTTTTTTTTTGGATTCAGGGGACCTCAAAACATATATTTCTGGTGAAATCTCGACATCAAATTTTTGGGTGGAATACAATACTTCCTCTACTATACGTAGCAGAGAGTAAAAATACAGAGAAGGGGTACAAAATTTATAAAAAGGAGTAAATATTTTGGGCCTACAAAAGGGGAAAAGACTAAATGGGAGCTTCTAAAAGTCCATTGCTAGAGGCACAGATTTATGTGCATTATTCAAAGCTTATTGCAGTTCAAATGCATAGACGGGCATTAACGAAAGATTAGATAACCCTACAAATTCAATCAATAACTTTTTTTTTTTATTTCAGCTTGACATTATCACACTTGTGTGTACATAGCTCTACATTGATTATCTCCTTTCTTCTGATAATAAACAAAACAAACAAAAGAATTCAGTCAACAATTCCCCCAAAAATAACAATAAATTTACCATACAAAATTGAAACAGTCAACAAAATACAATCATTGGGTTGCCCCTTGTGCAAATATAAATACTGTGGTTAACTACTATATTATACACCAGGTCTCTATTTGAGCTCCTAACACAGAATTAACTATAACTGAATTACCTATATCAAAATTACCTGTTGGGCAACCTTTTCAGCTTCCAACTTTGTGATTCTCCCTATGCCTCTCATATATTTTTCTTTCATCCTTCCTCCTAGCTTTTTAATCACCTCAGTATTGTTTAGCTTTCCTATTTTCTTCCTTAATACTTCTCTTGGTACTTTTGACCACCTAGCTGGTACCCATTTTTCCCTCCATACTTTAGTCCTTTCACAGTCCATAATAAAGTGCAAATCCTTTTCTATTTCCCCACACATAGGGCAATTCTGTGGGTCCATTCCCTGTTTCATATCCCTCAATCCTATTACCCCAGATCTAAACCATGCCCATCCTTCCCTTTCCAATTTATTACACACATTAATATATTTCTCCCTTCCCCAATACTACTGAATATCTCCTGAATATGTACATTCTCAATTCTTTGTCTAATCCCCTTCCAAAGCTTTTTTTCTCAAATTTCTCTGTTTCTCCGAGTGTTCCCCATTCCTGTTTCTTCTATAATCCTCTGCACTGATAAAGCCCAACTATCCAGCGCTAATGTTTTTTGTTGCATTATCATACACTCTTTTACTAAATTCTGATCCTCTTAACGCTCTTACCCAATACCAGTATTTTAACAATATTTCCATAAGTAACCTTTTACTTCCTGTTTTCTCTAATTCTAACAGTGCTACGCCCTTGAGTGATGCCCTTGATAACCCTAAAATCAAGCAATAAAAACTTTTGAGTATTAAATCCACCCCTAGCTACCCTTATTCATATCCCCATATTTCTATCACATATAACATTTTTACTTCTACTATTGCCTTGTGCACTCTTTTTAGCCATTCAACTTGTATCCCCAGAATTTTGGAAACATAAGCTCTAATCCCCCTCATGGCCCTTTTACCCATGGTAACACTACTCTCTTTTGATCGTGCCATTTTCCGTTACTACTTAACTGTACCCCCAATTATCAATTTTTCTCACTATGGCTATTTCCAGTTCTCCCATACTCCATTTTTTTTCAATTTATACCTTTTTTGGAAAACCATAATCCTGGTTTTCTTGTAGTTTATCTTAAGCTCCCAACTTTTACAGAACCCCTCCAAAACATTTATGGCTCTTGATAATCCCCTAACTGATATAGACCCCACCACCGGATCATCCACAAATAGAAGACTTGGGATTTCTCTATTATTTAATGTGGGTTAGTATACATTCTCTTTACCCACTGCTTCCAGGATATCATCTATAAACAAATTAAATATCGTAGTATGGGGCTCACCTTACACCCCTGCCTAAGTCCTATCCTATTTTCAATATCTTGTGAAACTCTGTTCACCCCATCTTTATGCAAAATCTATTCTCTATATAAATTTTTTTGAATTGCTTTAATCATATTGGAACTCACTCTTTCCGATGAAGCTTCAACCAAAGCGCCTCTCTATGTATTGTATCAAATGCCTTCTCCAGGTCTACAAGAACCATATAAACTCTTTCCCTCTTTTGTGCCAGATATTTGTGTACTATTGTCTTGATGACAAATATGTTGTTGACCTCCTTCCTTTCTATAACCTGCCTGGAATTCTGAAATCCTATTCTCTTGCTTAGCCCAATCTTATAACCTTCTTTCCAGTATCCCAGTGTACATTTTCCCTAATATTGCTAACAGACTTACCCGTCTATAACTAGTAGAATTATCAAACTCCTCTTTTCCTTTGTAAATTGGTACCACAATACTCTTTCTCCATAGTTCTGGCACCTTTCCTCTCTCAAAAATATAGTTAAACATTTTCCTGAATACTTCCCTTCTATCCCCATCCTCATTTCAAACTCTCCACCATCCCCCCTGTATCCCATCTACTCCACATGCCTTGTTACTTTTCAGATTCCTAACTACCTCCCATATTTCCTGGTGTGTAATTTCTGAATCAAGAACTTCCACTACCCTCATCTCTAGTCCAATCCTTATCATATAGTCTTCAATTCTATTACCAACCAATAATCCCTTGAAATACTCACACCAAGTCTGAATCTCAATATTATTCCTGCCGGTCCTTCTTTTATACATTTTTCTTATAATTTCCCAAATTTTCTGATTGTCTTGCACACTTAATGCTTCCTTTAATCTATTACTAATCCTCTGTCCCCAATCCTCTCTCTTGAATTCTAATAAGCATCTATACCCCCATCTCTGTATAAAAAAATTTTCTTTAGATTCCTGATCTCCTTCCTGTCTCCATCTTATTATTTCCCGTTCTATTTTCTTTCTTGCTATTATGCATTCCTTGTCATACCACCCCTCCTTACCCTTCCTCCCCTTATCCCTTACTTTTGTTTCCTTTCCTGCATTTTTAACTGTACTAATAATTCTCTTTGTTATTTCCTTCATTCTGTCTTTATCTAACTTATTTCTTATCAAATTCCATTCCAAATTTTTCCTGAATAATTGTTCCTCTCCCTTTCTACACATATATAATTCTACCTTTTTGCTACTACCCAACTTTTGAGCTATCTTCCCCTCACTACCCTTTTTAAACTTTAGCCAGAGTGGGAAAGTGACTGCTTGTTGGCCCCATATTCATTATTTTGAACTCCACACACCTATCCTCTATATTTCTTGTACACAGCACATAGCTAACCACACTTTGCCCATTTTTATTTGCGAGTGTAAATTCTCCTTGAGAATCATTCCCTTTCACACCATTGCACATTAATAAATTATTTTCCTCACAAAATTCGATCAACTTGAACCCCCACTTTATTACATATCTTATCTTTACCCCTTCTCTCCACTATCTCCATCTTTTCTTCTAACTCCCCGTAATCTAGACTTTGGATTTGCTCTTCCCCACGTCTAGCATTAAAGTCACCCATAATAATAATCTCAAAATTCAGATGTTCATTACTTAACTCCTCAATATCCATATTTAACATATTCAACAAGTTTTCATTATAAAAATCCAAACCACATGGTGAATTATATACAACTCCTATTCCTAATACATTTCCTTCACCTAGAAACCCCATTAACACTAACCACATTACGTAATTATCACTCCTCTCCTGTACCATTTTGACTATTAGACCCTTTTCCTTCCTAATAAATACACCAAATCCACTTGATGCTCTACCTTTCACTTGTTCTTTCACTGCCAATCTGCCATAATAGTCAAATCCACTTTATTCCACTTTATGTCCACCTTTTTCCATACCCATGTCTCTACCACTGCTATTATGTCTGCAAAACTTGCAAATTTGGTGATATCTCCACTAATTTCCCCCTCCACATTCCAGCACAAAATACCTAAGGCCTTATCCTATACTAAACCTTTCCTTTCAAATCTAAAGGGATCCAATTTGGCTCTACTTCTTGCAGCCCTTTTTTTGCCCCATTTCACTACGTAGACTTTCTTCTTCTATCTCGAATACATTGCCACTTGGAGTTGTCACAACACTCAACCTCTGGCTTCCCACAACTTGTGTCACACTCAAACTAGACTTCTCCTTGTTCTGAAGTGTTGGCATGGCAGACTTTCTCCTGTCTCCCACCATTTGACTGTCATCATCCCACTGCCGCACTTGTCTCCTCCCCGCATTACGTCACTGGAACTTTCTCGTTGATTCCTCTTCCTCTCTGGTGCTTCTATTATCACATGTTGACTGGCATCCATCTTTTTTCCATCAATCCATAATGTGAGACCTCTTACAAAGGCTTTTTTACCCTGTTCCTCAGCTTTTCTCATTTCCCCTAGAAGCTCATGCCATAATTCTCTTTCTTCTTTCCGTAATCCTGTTCTATGAAGATTCCAGATCCCTTTAATTTAGACATATTTCTCAGCACCATCCATATACAATTTACCATTGCTAATTTCACTATTATTGGCCGATTTCCAGTCATTCTCCCTATCCTGAAGGCATCTATGACCTCCCAACCAAATAACTTCAAACTTGATTTTTCCATAAATATATCTTCAACCTGTTGACCAACTCTTGCTCTGCTTTCTTCCTTGCAGCCAAATATAATTATATTTCTCCTCTGACTGGCTTGCTCAAACTTTTCCAGATATGACACTCGTCTTTCCATTTCCGAACATTTTTCAGCTGTGTTTTCTTCAGTCCATTCCATCATATTTAATTTCTTCTATTTTACTCATCACGCCATTTATTATTCTTTCCTTCATGTTTTTTACTTTCACCATGTCCTCTTTTAACGTTTTTAGCACTTCCATCACTTCTCCAATCTCCGGACCCGGATTCAATTCAGTTCCATCACTAGTAAACACAGTAACGCCAGAATAATCCAACTTCCCATTAAATAATTTTTTTTCTAATCCTGGCGCAATAGCCCATGAAGGGCCAAGGCCTACCGCCCAGCCGCTGCATCCCCCACCTCTGCCCACTACAGGCGTCGGTCGGGTGCAGTACTGGAGGGTCGGACATGGTCAGTGCCCCAAGCCCTCCCGGTCAGTTATGCGGTCTTCTCGATCTGGGGCCACTACTTCTCCATCAAGTAGCTCCTCAATTGGTTCCCCCGGGACCTAACGAGGCTGAGTACACCCCGTGCCAGACCTCTCAGAGAGGATAAAATCCCCATGCTGGTACCGGGGATCGAACCTGGGTCCTCTGCACAAGAGGCAAGTACACTACCAATTGCGCTATGGAGTTGGTCCACTAAATCATTATCTTCACTTAAATCATTGTTTATCATAATCTTCTTGGAGTTAAATCACCCAGTTCGACCTCAATAGACTTCTATTGGAATGCCCATCTTGATGGAGCTCTCGGAAACATATTTTGCTGCTACCACCGCTCGGATACAATGGCCACCCTATGTATTACAGAAGAAATGCTCACTATTATTTATTTATGCCAACAAACTTACTGTTGATGTTTTTAAACACACGAGCCGTGTGTGGGAAATGTTTAAGAGGTAGAACTGCTGGCATTTGAACCACAGACCCTCCACTTACTAGGCAGGTACTCTAACCATTAAGTTACTGTGACAGCCTGCCAGAATGACATTGAATTCTCAAACCAGTTCATATTTCTCCCAGTAAACCACAAAGGCAGTCTCTCATCAGAGAGAATCACCCCAATGGTAACTTACTATTGCAAGTACTTTATGTCCCAGGATTAAATAACCTTCAGATGGTAATTATTATTTATTTATGGTTTGTGAATTCAATGTCATTCTGACAGGTTGTCACAGTAGCTTAATGGTTAGAGCACCCATCTAGTAAGCGGAGGGTCTGCGGTTCAAATCCCAGCTGTGGCATTGAATTTTTAAGTTCCAGTTCTACCTCTCAAACATTGCCCACACACAGCTTGTGTGTTTAAAAACACCAACTGTAAGTTTGTTGGCATAAATAAATAAAATACATAATGAATAGTCAGCAACAATGGTGGGCAATAGGGGCCTCATACACCATCCTAATATATCAAGGGTCTGGCTATAGAAAACAATGATTTAAGTAACGTTTGGCCTTTCAATTTATTTAAGTTTATACTAAGGGCCAGTGGAAATAATGATTAAAATTACATCTATATAGGTATATAAATATTAACAATTATATAATTAAAATGGATATATATCATATGACAACAAATAACTGTCTATAAAATTTGAAAAACATTAATAACAATAATAAATATATGTAAAAATTATGACCGAAATGGTGAGATGAACAGCTGATGGGTCGGTGCTGGGCAGTGAATGTTCTAGATGATGAATGCTTAAGTACAATTGACAAGATGTAATTATTGGGCTTTACGTGTTTTTGTTTGTTAAGGTGTGATTACAAGAATTTTCAGCTGTCTTATGCCATATAGAAGTGAAATATTTGCCTCTATAGTTTTTATATAACAAGTGATTATGGCTAATCTTACTATCGCTATTGAAAGTTGAAATAATGACATATAACACATACATATAACAGCACAAGATGATACGATTAGGTCAACACATCACAATACAACACCGGGTTCGATCCCAGGGACCCGCATGTGGTATTCGTGGTGGGCGAAGCAGCGTCAGGGCGGGTTTTCTCTGGGTACTCCGGTTTCCCCCGCCATCTCATTCCACCGGTGCTCCATCTTCATTCCATGTATCATCAGTGTCACCGCCTGCTGTGCCGTAGTAGTAAAAGCTTGCGTTAAACACTACAAACAAACAAACAATAAAACAATACAACACAAATGATAACACAATTTAAAACATAAAACATAAAAGGAAGGAGGGAGGGGGGGGGGGGGGGGGCACAACACAACACATAAGAAAACAAGTGAGAACACAGAGACAGGGAAGCGTGCTACTACATAAATAAGGGAAAGATAAAGAAGGAAATGGCAGGCATTACAGAAAAGATAGAGGATAAAGAATAATGCAGTCTTGAGTGCGAGAAAGATAACTCGGGACTGTTGGAAAAAGAAGATTAACTGCCTGCTGGCGAGGTACCAAGCAATATCAATTAATTGGTTTTAGTTGGGAGGCATGAGCGGTCATAGTTTTACCATTGGCGCAATTTTGCAAGAGAAAAGAAACAGAACTAATAATGTGCATAATTTTATGAGGACCAGCGTAACGAGGGGCCAATTTATGCTTTCACTTGTTTGGATGCATCGCCTAAAATATGTGTTTGCAACAACACCAAATTGCCTACTTTGAAGGGTGTTGATTTTCGTCCTTTATTGTATTTTTCTGCCTGCCTGTGTTGGTCATAGCGAAGATGTTTTAAAGTAGTTTCCCATGTATGCTGCACGTCCTGTGTAGCAGGAGTATTGGGAAGTAAATCATTCAATTGCCAATGATTAGATAAAGGGCAAATAGGCAAAAATTTAAACATTAAAGAAAAAGAAATTTGTTGGTGAGCTTCTTGTATAGCAGTATTTAAAGCAAACTGGATAAGATGAATGGAGGTGTCCCAATGTGTATGGTCTTTGGAATGGAATGCAATCAATATACTCTTTAAATTCAGTTAACTCTTTCTACCAAAGATGGACGTGGTGAAGTCCTTACAAATTGTTGTTGTTGTTGTTGTTAGCTAATGCTAGATTTCTGACAATGAAGTCATTAATCCACTTGCTCTCAAATATTTTTCACTGGTGGATGGGGCGCTAGAAGTGGCCGGGCATATTTGAAGGTGGTCTTGGTCCATTTCCAGATCACATAGAGGACAGAGTGGTGAAGAATATATCCCAATTCTGTTTAAATGTTTTGCCAGGCAATCATGTCCCGCAATCCACCTGAAGGTTGCAACTGCTGTTTTTTAAGGACACTCAGGAATTACTGTTTGATTGTTCGTAGTTCGCATCTTTTAATCTTTGATTTTTCATAGCAATATTTTGCAATAATTCTTTTGAATTCAGAGTTGACTAATCTTTTAGCTGCATAAAATAATAGATTAACTATAGGTTTCTGTAAACTGCTGGTACCCTTTTTTGCAAGAAAATCGGCTTTCTCATTACCACTCAGTCCACAGTGAGCTGGTATCCATTGGAAGACTAGGTGTATTTGAAGTGCTGTTAGATGGTTAAGGATTTTCCAACATTCTATAATTGTTTGGTTTTATGCTGACAACTTGGAAGTAATTGCTATAATTGCTGCCCTGAAATCTGAGAGAACAACTGCTTGATGAAAATGTGAGACTCTGTACAAAAGATTTTGTAGGGCCATTTGAATTGCTTCAATTTCTCCATCAAAGTTTGTAGTTCCATAACTTAAAGATTTGTAATAGGAAAAGAGGTGACACGTGACTCCAGCTCCTGCTCCATCTCGGTTTGATATCAGTGATCCATCAGTATAAATATGGAGCCATTCATGTTCCGAAAACCTAGTATGGATTGTCTCTAATGCCAATAATTTTAGAACACTAATTGGAGTATCACTTTTCTTAACTTCTCCTGTCAGGTGTAAATAATATGTAATGTCTAATGTTTGTGTCAGATTGACTTTAGATATGAAGTTTTCCTTTGAATTAGGAAGGTATATATTCTTCTTGATGTCTTAAATTTTGGAAAGAAAGCTCTCCTGAGTCTTTAGTGTATGTGTAAAATTTCTCCTGTTCCATGCAATGAATGGGAGTCTAATCAACTTTTCGTGTTGAATAAGAGCTGCTTTTTCTATTTCATATTCAATGAGGTATGGGTTGGTTAGTGTTTCCATAGCTGGTATTGGGGTGGTTTTGATAGCCCCTGTAATTAGTCTCAGACTTTGGTTTTGCAAGATTTGAGTTTTTTTTTTTTTTTTTTTTTTTTTTTTTTTTTTTTTTTTTTTTTTTTTTTTTTTTTTTTTTTTTTGTATTTGCTGCTACAAGGACTTCGCTGCAGTAAGTAAATAATGACTTTATATATACATTGTATGTCGTGTTAAACAGCTTCTCTGGAACATCCCCACTTCATTCCTGTTAGACGTTTTAACAGTGAAAGGCGCCTTTCTGCTCTTTGTATTACATTTTCTATTTGTTTGGTCCATGTAAGTTTGGTATCAGATATAACTCCCAAATACTTTGCTTCCTTTGTTTCTGGTAATTGTTGACCCTCAAAATTTAGTTTTATTTTTAGTGGTTTTTTTCTTAATGAAAAGATTTGGTAGTTTGATTTTGTTATATTAACAGTAATTAAATTTTCATTGGTTCACTTTTGTAGGTTGGTTAAGAATTTTAGTATGGTTTTTTCTAGTTCTGTACTTTTGTTTTTTGGTGTTGAAGTCCACATTACTAATTCATCGGCAAATAGTTCAAACTTCACACCTGATTCTTGTATTTGTTGTGGCAGATCAATAATAACTATATTAGAAAGTGTTGTGCTGAGCATTGCACCTTGTAAACAACGGTGTATTTATCTTTCTTTCATAGAAGTTTGAAAACAGTGTTGTTGTAATTAATTTAATTTAAAAGGTGAGTTAATTAGTAACACTGAACAACACTTACAACATATTTCTCCGGGACGCGTTTCGAAGGTAACTTCCCTCCATTATCAACCGGACAATAAAAGAGTTATTGTCCGGTTGATAATGGAGGGAAGTTACCTTCGAAACGCGTCCCGGAGAAATATGTTGTAAGTGTTGTTCAGTGTTACTAATTAACTCACCTTTTAAATTAAACGGTGTATTTGTTTATATCTCAATATTTTCCTTCCATATCTGGTAGCACTAAAGCGTTGAGTTAGGAAATGACATAGCCATGAAAACATTGGACCTTGTATCTCTATTTTTTTTACTTACTTTAGTAGTCTTGTTCTGCTTGTAAAATCATATGCACTTGGAAAATCAATAAAAACTGATACATTATCTTCTTTTCTATTGAAGGAGTCTTTGATTTCTTGACTAAGAAGTAAGACTTGTTCATTTGTGTGGTGGAGCTCTCTGAATCCAGCTTGACATGGGGAAATCAAATTTTTTGATTCTAGAAACCAGTTTAACCTGTTTAACACCATTCTTTCCATCACTTTTGCTATTACGCTAATAAGAGCTATTAGTCTATAATTTTTACTTTCTCTACTGGTAAGTAGGGAAAGTATTGTATTCCACCCTAAAATTCGGTGTCGAGATTTCACCAGAAATATATGTTTTGAGATCCCCTGAACTCAAAAGAAGCAATTTTAGAAAAAGGTCCTGTGTGTGTCTGTGTGTCTGTCTGTCAGTCTGTAGACAGCATAACTCAAAAACGAAAAGTCGGTTAAAAACCAAAGTTGGTATTTAAGTTTAATGTCTTTCAAGGATGCGACACAAAGATTTTGAAGAAAATAGCCCCACCCTAAACTACCCTTTACATGGAAAATTTTTGAAAATTTTGAATTTCTTGAAAATGACTCTAACGATTTTGATTAAAATGTCATATGTTTGAGATATTTTTATGGCAAATGAAATGTATATCTTGAATTTTTTGGCTATAGCCCCTGTAGTCGTATTTACTCTGAATGACTTTTGCATAACTCGTAAACCGTTAGAGATAGACTAAATCATAGCGTACAAAAAATGTAGATCTTGCTAAAATACACAATTTATGTCTGAATAAATTTTATTATAGGGTGAACCATTTCAGAGATATTTCTTGTTATGTGTGTGTTTCGGAAAACTTAGAGCTTTAGTGAAATGGGACATCATTGTTCATTTTTTATATGTTAAGTGTGCAAAGTGAATGGAATCTCAAAGCTTTAAAGGATTTGACTATCGCACAAAGCCTAGTGTATTCTAATATTCCCCTTGCACCTACAAGGAAATAAGCAATAAGATAATTTGTACAAATGTTTATGCAACGCATTATATTTTTTATTTCTGAAGCTGTTTTATCCATCTTCAAGAGTGGGACAATTATTGCTTTTCACCAGTTGGCAGGTACATTGGTTTTCCAGGATAGATTGTAGACTTTTAGTAGTTGTTGTTTTGCTGATTTTCCAAGGTTTTTTATGAACTCCGGATGTATGTGATATGTTCCAGGAGACTTTTTGTTCTTTGGATTATTAATTGCAATGTTCAGTTCTTGCATATTAAAATTTTGAAAAAATATATTGTATTTAGTGTTAGGATCACATTCTCTTTTTTGTTTCAAATCTTTCTTAAATTTTTTACGTCCCTTTTTATTATTTCTTGTTACTTTATGTGAATTAGCATAATTTTATTGAATGTTTCGGCTATGACTGCATCATTTGTTAAATTTTATTGTTGTGTATTGTGTGCTAGTTTTTGTTTCCAGTCCTTGACTTTTTTTATGAACTTATGGGCTATTTACCATCTGTCCTATAATCCAATTTTTCTAAGAAATTATTAAAGTGATTCTTCTTAGCTGTATTAATTTCTTTTTTTAGTGAGGCACATTTTTTTCGGCATATTTGTGTATCCAATATTTTTTTTGTTTGTTCAGCTGTATTTCTAGCTATATCCCTTTGCTTTTTTAGTTCTTCTAACTGGGGGTTCCAAAAGGGTTTGAAATTTGTTATTCTTCCACAAGGAATATGTTGTGTTTTTTTTTTTTTTTTTTTTTTTGCGATTTCTAGGATGACTTTACAGAAATTGTTGTTCACATGATCTAGTTGGTCATGCAGCTGTGAGTTTGTTTGTTCTTTAAATTTATTTTCCAGTTCAGTTTTATATTTATTCCAATCTTTTTTTTTTTTGAAGTTACAATACAGATTCGTGTGATGTTGACTGACATTTGTATTATCTATATAGCGTTCCACTCTTAGAAGACAGTATGGAGTTAAATGGGACATCTCTGTCTCTATCTAGCGCATACAAGTTGCCATTAGCCGCGTCCTTTTCTACCCTCGCAATGTTGCCAGGTTCCTAATAACATGGTATAAATATTCATTTGTTATAAATTTCAGATTTGAATACATTATCCTATGCAGAATTTTTTTCTCTATCAGGTTATATCCTTTTCAGAGTCATTATACATTTCTATAGGCCCAAATTTCTTCAGAAAACGTTTTTTTCAATAGAAGTCCGATATTTGCTGTTTCTATACTCATCACGCACTAACTAACAAACTAACTGCTAGAATGCAGCTATCTTTTTTTCTTAGGTAGAGTAAACCATAGTGCTACTACCTGCCTACTTTGAATTCTCTATGTTTACCCAGTTAAGTGTTACAATTTTTTAAATTAAATGTTTTCGGAAAATTTTATATCTGTGCACTGCAAAAGTTACGCAGTGTGAAACTTTTTTGTTATTGAGTTTACATCAGGGAACCAGCGAGAACAAATGTTGAGGAAGGTTAGAGAAAGTTTTTAAAATAAACCAAAAGGCAGTAACCTCTTTCTTTTATCCAGTAAGGCAAACAAAAGGTATTCACCTATTCAGCGCCAGGCCTGACACAGAAGATAGTATAAGGAGCAGCACTAACATTAGTTCGAAAGAAGCCGTATGTGTAACTGTGACCTGTTATTGCGTTATTTGTTTAATATTTTTGTAAATATTTGTAGTTATGGAGGGGGAAGCTAGGAAGAGATGATATGTTGGTAAATTAAGAAGTAAGGAACGCCAAATAATTATGAATGTGTTAGATTATTTTTGAATTAAAATGCGTGTAAGGCAGTAAAAGAAACAGCTAAGGCTATCGGGTGTTCAGAAGCAGTAGTGTGTATGATTAAAAAGGAAGTAATGAATGGTCTCTAAGAACGCCATAGAAAAAGAAAGCAAAAAGGGCGGGACTACACAAAATGCTAGGTTAACGCAATATGATTGAATAGTGCAAGGTGGAGTGCGGCGAATTGCTCATTCTTTACAGTTTGCAAATATTCCACCCACGCTGAATATAATTTGACACGGGTCAACAGTGATGAGACCCTACCAAATTTCTCAAGGGCCACTCTTAGTTGGTTCTTACATGATTTGGGGTCCGAATATGAAAGAAGAGGTAAGAAGTGCATATTAATAGAAAGAGACGATACCATCAGATGGCGACATAAATATCTAAAAAACATAAAAAGGTTTAGGGACCAGGGGAAATAAATTGTTTATACAGATGAGTCATTTGTAAATTTAGGTCATACAGTAACAAAGGCGTGCAGGGATACCAAAGTTAAAAGTGCCCGTCTCGTCAAGCAGCAATTGAAGGACTAAAGGACTAAGTACAGGACTCCGGCCACCTCGAGTTGCTCGCAGAGAAAGATTCGCAACTAGTACATGTTGCAACACTGCGCTCCATTTAATGTGTACTGTCTTCTAAGGGTGAAACGCGCTTTAGTTTCATATCTGCAATTACTGCTCTTTGACCAGAACTTGGTTCTTCTATAACTTGTTTTTTACTTTCTCTACTGGTAAGTAGGGGAAGTATTGTATTCCATCCAAAAATACTATGTCGAGATTTCACCGGAAATATATGGTTTGAGACCCCCTGAATCCAAAAAAACATTTTTAGAAATAGGTCCGCACATGTGTGTGTGTGTGTGTCAGTGTCTGTGTCTGTGTGTCTGTGTGTCTGTGTCAGTGTCAGTCAGTGGACAGCATAACTCAGAAACGAAAAGTCGGTTAAAAACCAAAGTTGGTATTTAAGTTTAATGTCTTTCAAGGATGTGACACGAAGATTTTGAAGAAAATAGCCCCACCCTAAACTACCCTTTACATTGAAAATTTTTCGAAAATTTTGATTTTCTTGAAAATGGCTCTAACGATTTTGATTAAAATGTCATATGTTTGAGATATTTTTATGGCAAATGAAATGTATATCTTGAATTTTTTGGCTATAGCTCTTGTAGTCGTATTTACTCTGGATGAGATGGACCAAATCGTATTCTACAAAAAATGTAGATCTTGCTAAAATATACAATTTATTTCCCAACATATTTTCTTGTAGGGTGAACCATTTTGGAGATATTCCTTGTTATGTGTGTGAGTTTCAGAAAACTTAAAACTTTCATGAAATGGATCATTGTTGTTCATTTTTTTATATGTTAAGTGTGCAAAGTGAATGGAATCTCAAAGCTTTAAAAGATTTGACTATTGCTCAAAGCCTTCTGTATTCTAGCTTTCCCCTCCCACCTACAAGGAAATAAGCTATAAGATAATTTGTACAAATGTTTATCTCATCTAAGACGAAGAAAATATAGGAATAAGAATTTGTACAAATATTTTGTACAAGAGTAGAGAAAGTCATGTGAGTGCAGCACATCAGATTTTTAATCTTTGAAATAATATCTGCTGTAGCTAACAAGAGGTCTCGGTTACTGCCTGCCCCAGAGTAATGTATGAAGGTTGTGGGATCTGTATTATAAATCAGTTCAAAAGTTGTGGTATTCAAAAATTCTTCCACTATCTTCCCTGTAGAGTCAACTTTTTCATAACCCCATCTTTTGGAATGAGCATTGAAATCCCCAATTATGATTGTTTTATTTAATTGGTCAATAAGTCAGAGATCTGGTTCATTCCTGGGAGAATTGTAAATACTGTATAAATGTAGATGTGTTTTGTTATCCCAAAAATTTAGCTTTATTAATTCAGATTTATCTGTGTTATCCATTTCTTTAACAATTTCAAAGGAGGATTTAATATCCTTTTTCACTCCAACTAATATTCCACTGGTTGTCTGTCTAGTTTTGGGTAGTAGGTTTAATAAAAATCCTGTAAGATTGAAGTATTTAAATTGATCATTTGTTAGATTTGCTTCTTGAATGAAAAATACATCTGTGTTTTTGTTTCAAATACAATTTTATTGAGCTCTATTCTTTTTGATTTGGTAAGACCACCTGCGTTCCATTGAAGAATTCTGATGTTAGATCTTCCATTAATATAATGTTTTGCTTCTCAAGAAGTAGTCCTTGCCCGGAGATCTGAATGGGGGACTATTTTAACTCCGGAATATTTTACCCTTGGAGTCATATTTCATAAATTGTTTTGGAGATAATTAGCAGTAACTGTAACCACTTTTTAGAGAGCACCATATTTTTATGTTTTGGCGGCCGCATCGCTCTTTCGCAACCCCCAGAATGTCTGGAGGACCACACCTGTCATTGGTTTAGGGGCCTCACCGACCTGACCGGGAGAGTAATCAAAATAAATACACTGACCATAACCTCTGATGACGAATCAGAGGATGTATTACATGCCATGACAGGTCAGCATGTTAGGGGTTAAGGGTTTATACCAGGTGAGTCAGCTGCCCCTTATTCTCGAGTTTTATGCAATCCGCATTTTATAGTCCAACATGAAAACATAGACCCCATTACTAGGTTCTACCCGCATATTTAACATAGATGTTAAACACTCGATGAAATTAGTACTAATATAGATGTTATCATATCGCCTTTTATTATATTCGTAATTAGACAATTTGCACTTCTGCAAATATTCACTGGAATCAGCGAATATTACATCTTAAACGGAATGTCTACCTAGTACACATTACTAGGTAGCTCAGTTGGAACGAGCGCAAGACTCCGAAGTAATCTCTCTGCTGTGAAGGTGGTTCGAGTCACCTGTGTGTACTAATTTGTTTACCCTGCAATCCTCACAATTTACAAATTAATATTCTGAAACCTGTTATTATATTCATGTTTATTGTTTTATTTATGTTTTATGGCATTGTTTGATGTTTCTTTATTGGTGAACTACAATTAGGTAGTTGTTTAAGCACACCTATAGGTAGGTGCAATTGAAATAAGGATCATTTATACACATTTGAACATGGAAAGCAAGGAAATTACATTGTCAGAGTTTAACATGGAAGTTAAACTCAATTTTGCAGACACTGAATTATTGTGCTATTAAAAATGTTTCATAGTGATACGTTTAGCGGCGCTGGAATGACCCTTCTTCTATTCCTGGAACACGACTCCTCTAACGAAGCAAGTGCTCGAACTGGTGACCTTCTTGGGTAATGCACGCCTGGGCATGCTGTTGGATGGAACCTCTGACTCAGTGTAGCATGGCAGGTTGAACAGATCTACAGGCCACTGTAATATGCTGATGAAGGGTTTCTAGATTGCCCAGCTCCTCTGCATAAATGCGTTCTTTTAGATAATCCCAGAGAAAGAAGTCAAGTGGTGTCAGATCAGGTGATCTGGGAGGCCAGGAGACTGGTCCTTGTCTTCCTATCCAATGACCAGGATGTGCAGCATTCAAATGATTGCAGACGATCCTCGACCGATACGGAGGAGCGCCATTGTGTTGAAACCACATCGTCATTCGCTCCTGCAGTGGCACATTTTCTAATAATACGGGGAGCTCATTACGGAGGAATTCGCGGTAGCGTGCTCCTGTTAGATGACCCTCGAAGAATAATGGGCCCAACAAGGTGGTCTCCCAAGATTCCACAACAGACATTTACACCCCACTGTTCTTGGAAAGCTGCCTCCCTTACCCAATGAGGATTATCAACACTCCTATAGCGTATATTATGACGATTTTCAGTTCCATTGTTGCGGAATCTTGATTCGTCAGAAAACAATATCCTGGATGCGAATCCCACATCACATGCTACTCACTCCAGCAACCATTCACAAAAGGTTACTCGAGCTTCAAAATCTCTCCCGTGAGGTGCTTGGTGTAGGTGCAAACGATAAGGATGACACTTATTAGTAGGGCTAGGAAGTTCATGCATTTGCATGTTTTTTCTCAGGGCTTTTAAAATTGTATGCTTTTACGTTATGTGCACGAATTATGCAATTTTCAGTTATTTGGACATGATTTTATAGTGTATATAACTGCATATTTTCTTGATTTTGATAAATGCATATTTCAATATTATAGCCCCTATATTGCATACTTTAATGATTTTTATGGTTTTTTATTATTTTTTTCCACCTGGATAATATTTTTCATATTGGTAGTATTGCACATGATGATGCAATTCGTTAGGTGGCGAGAACTAACTTTGAGTCATGTTCTCGTGTAGTGAATCCCGTTTCCACCCTTTCATTATATGTATGTGCGTAGAGAATAATCAGTGCGTAATCTGAGAGGTTTATATTAACAAAGATAAAGTGCAGGTCAACGTTTTGAGCAGCACGATTATAGCAACGCTTGCCTGTCCACCAGCAGTTGTATCGTGGTCTTCAAACATAACAGTATTATGAACTGGTTCCCACCAAATTAAATTAGGCATATAAGATGTTAAAAAGCTCTTCAAATGCCGAAAATAAAACCAACTTTGAGTGCTAGATTAATTAATTTACAGAAAGAGTTTTCGGGTGACTTAATATCTACAGAATACAGATAATAGGGTACTGTTTCGTGAAGCGTGTGAGAAAAATGTAGGGAGCGAGAAAACATTTCAAATAGTTCAGCACATAAACAGCAAAACGTAAGGAGAATTTAATCAGAAAACTCGCAAACAAAGAACCTGTTCAAAACAGCTAGTAGAGTGTTTAGGAAGTAGGAATACTGAATTTTTTTACGGCTTGTGCCAAGCATTTTTAGCTGCTGATATTCCCTTGTTAAAAATTAATAATCCGACATTTAAAAACTTTCTTACCAAGTACAGTCGACAATATGTGCCTGCAGGAAGTACACTGCGCAAGACCTTGTAGGACATTGTTGCAATAACGTATTGTCAAATATACAAAATCAATTAGCGGATCAGTTTTTGTGGTTGTTGATGAACACCCTGATTCTGAGCGCCGTTGTATTGCTAATATAATCGTGGGTGCTTTAAATAATGACCGAAAGACTACACCTTATCTTCTTAATTTGAGCGAATTGTAGGCCACTAACAATGTAACTGTGACCCAGTTTTTGATGGACTCTTGGAAATTACTATGGCCCTGAGGAATCAAATATGACCGGTTACTTTTATTTGTTACTGATGCAGGTCCTTATATGGTAAAATCAGGACAAACTCTGACATGTATTTTTCCTAACTTAATTCATATAACTTGTTTGGCACATGCTCTTCATCGTATTTCTGAGACAATACGTGATTCTTTCCCATGGATCTCCCTTGCATGAATCACTTACTGTCTTTGAAAACACAACATGTGATCTAAGTTCGGTTCCTGGTAGCATAGGACCAAAAGCGAAAGAGAAAGTGAATTATGTAATTTCAAAAAATTCTGTTTATAAACAGATGTGCGATATTCGAGACATCCTGGAAAGAAAACCATCTGTCACACCAAGAGACTTTACTCTCTCTGTGAAGCTGTTATCATTTAAATATGCCCCAATAACATCTTGTGACGTGGAGAGAAGTTTTTCACGTTACAAAAGTGTTTTGCGAGACAACAGACGATGTTTTACAGTTGAAATTTTGTGCAAAGTGTTGGTTGTGAACTGCAATTTAGCAGTTAATACTAGCAGAAGTGGTACTAACTCGTCTACTGCAAAGGAACATTGTTTTAATTCAATAGTGCATATTTCTTGGCATATTTTCAAGTTTTTAAGATCATATTGGCATGCATATTTCAGTGTTTTTTAGGGCATGAGCTTCCGAGCCCTACTTATTAGTGTTTAATATTCGCACTACAGAAGACAGATGTTCACCTCCTGAGCAACTTCCCATGTACTAGTATGCGGATTGTTCTGAGTGGCGTTCAAAGCTGCTTCTCAATTAACACCCGATGTTGCTGGCGAGTGTCTATGCGGAGGCATTCTTGCAAGTGACGCTGTTACACGCAGACAACATTCCGTTGTTTTACACGCCTTTCAACATTCCGGAAGGTGATTGCTGTTGGTTGTCGTCTGTACGGATATCTCTCCCGATATAGATGCTGAGCCGCTGGTGTATTTGTTCTTGCTTCTCCGTAGATCAAAAGCATATCTACGTACTCGTCTGTCGAATACATAATGAAAGACTGGCACAAAATATGCGACATCATACGTGTGGAGAACGCAGGGGTCGGCATTCACAACACAATACATCATGCCAGTGCAATGAGGCAGAAGTCAGTTACAAAATGCAGACAACCAAAAACGTTTTAAATTATAATGTCCTAAACCCTCAGGGACTTTATAATTAGATTATTGTGTGTTCGGGTTCCAAGATTTGATGAACATAAAAAAAAATTTACAATGCTGAGACTCGAAACTGTGTCATTGGGGGTTAGCGCAGAGGACACGTCACAATTCTATGCAGCTATTTCGACACTTGACTAAAACACGTACCGCATGCAATGGAAGAACTTCCATACCTGGCGCTATGCCATTCCCACCTCGCAAGTTTTCGTGCTAGATTTAGCCTTTTAAGACAGTTTTAATCATTTGCTGGGCATTTTAATATTATTACGCAAATGGCAAAAGCTGTTATGCATAGTAATTGAGATGCACGAGGCGTAGTTCACGCAAAGATGTAAATAAACTGTTATTTAATAATATGTCCGTTTTGACTGTACGGGTCCATGAGGCGTGTCTCAAAATTTTTCCTGATTTTTAGAAGCCAATCCCTGCTCTAAGTACAAGAATCCACCATTTTCTTTTTAGCTGACGTTTTTAGTTTACTCATATGATAGGTCCATCTTTTCCGAGGCGTTTACCGAATTACGTTGCTATGTATACTCTAATAAAAAGTTTGTAAAATCGGCCGGAAACCGGAATTCGCTCTCAGTAAACGAGTCGTATGTTTTTGATGTGTACTTTGGCGAGGAGTACGTTCTGTCCCTTAAACACTGTTGCTCTCAATTTTGCGCACTCGTCTCGTTAAGAACGTCAAGCAATACATTTTAGTAAGCGCAAAACTGGACTAAGGTACACATGCCGTTAGATGGGTGGCCTACCTTCCAAAAAAATAAGGCGCGGCTGACTCACCTGGTATAGAAATTAGAGAAATGGAAAGGTTGGAAAAATAAATACTCCCTAGCCCTAGGGTAGCCTAATAACATTGGAGTTGGAAGAGAACAAGAGATGACCACAGTAAGGTCATAAATTCAGATAGAAAAGCTACAGTGAGGAGCAAAACACCAGTAAGTGGAAGTAATGTTCTGCTCAGCTTGGGTACCTTGTGGTTGCCATCCACATATCCCCTAAATGGGGACCCCTTTCAAACAAACAGATACGAAATACCATTGCACAAAAATAAGATGCATTATCAGAGACTAAAATGCATGGGATGCCAAAGGAGCTGAAGATACTCGTTAAAACAGAAAAAGAAGTAAGAGCCATTGTGGCTCAAACTGGTACTAACCAGATGAACTTGGTAAATGTGTTAACAACAACGCATAAAAATTTGTTACTGCTGAAAGATCTAAGTAAAGGGCATATATAGTCTATTAATGAACGTTCCATGGGATAAGTAGCCAGTTTAGAACTCAAGAGACCCAGTCGTGTATTTTGTGCAGGTTTGGACTTTAAACAGATTTCGCAGGATCTCACAAAATTTATTATATCTTTGTACATGATTTGCCAAACAAAGTGTTGGCGTATGTTGGACTTGGTTTTATATATACCTAAGTGTACACCCACTGGAAATGTATGGAAATAACACAAAACCATAGGAATCAATTTATGAGGAAGCAAGATTTTGAGGACCTGGGATTTTGGTAAGCCGGCACATAAAATGTGAAAAATATATACAAATATATAAAATATGAAACTTATATCCACTTGGTATTATGTCAGACTGGCATTGGTTCCTGATTGGGCCTAATTCTGAATCCATTGATGTTCAGCTATGGATGTAAATGCCGCTGGAAATTTCCTAGAAAAGGTACCAATGTGGAGTACGGAAGTTTGTTGTTTATCAGTGTCATCTGATGGGTCGTGAGACGTTCGGGATAAGGCATCTGCGACTGCATTATTCGCACAACAGATATGATTTATGGTAAATTGAAAGGAACTCAGTTTAAGGGCCCAACAAACAATTTTCCCAGTCTTCCTGGCATGGGATAACACCCAAGTAATGGCTTGGTTATCGCAATGCAAAATAAAGTGGCAGTGTTCAAGGAACTGTCTAAACTTTTCACAGGCTGTGAGAATGGTCAATGCTTCCATCTTGTAAACTGAAAGGTGACGTTTTGTGGCTGAAAGACATAATATATATAATAAATAGGGCAGTGTCCAAATCCCAAATCCTGTAATAATAGTGCGGCCACGGCTACGTGAGATGCATCAGTTTGAACTATAAAAGGACAATTAAATCCAGCATAGCCAAAACTAGAGGGTTTATGATCACATATTTTAAAGTCTCAAATGCCTGTTGATGGATCAAAGTCCACATAAATTTAGCTCTCTTGCGATGTAATGCATTTAAAGGTTCTGTGGTTTGTGTAAAGGCTGGAATAAATTTGTAAAAAAATGGAACCATGCCTAAAAATGATGCTAGTTTCTTTTGAGATGTAGGGGTCAGGAATTTTCTGATAGCTAAGGTACGTTCAGGGTCATTTGACATACCCTGTGATGAAATGATGTGGCCGAGAAAGGTAATCTGTTGAACTGCAAACTTAACCTTGGACGGACTTACTGTTAAGCCGGCATGCTGAAGACAGTGAAAAACAAGACGCAAATGATAGAGGTGTGATGGTAAGTCTGGAGAATAAATTACTAGGTCATCTAAGTAATTAAATAAAAATTTGTATTTGTAATGGTGAAAAATTTTATCTAAAAGGCGAGATAATACCTGTGTACCTGTAGAAATTTCACAAGGTGCTCTGGTAAAATGGAATAAATTCCAAGGGGTTGAAAATGCAGTGTAGGCTCATGACGATTTCTGAAATGGTATTTGATAATATGTCTGATTGAGATCTAAGGTGGTAAAAAGTTTGGCATTTCTGAAATAATGGGCCAAAGTAAGTCAGGTAAAGACATAGAGTCGAGTTCTATTTTCTTATTAAGCTTTCGATAATCAACTACTAAACGTGTATCTCCATTAGGCTTTGGTACTGAAAAACATGGACTAGAATATGGACTGTTTGATAATTTGATAATACCTTGGCGTAGCATTTCATCAATTTTCATACGGAGTATTTCTAATTTAGGTGATGATAATTTATACAGTGGTGATCATACTGGCATACTGTCCTGTAATTGTATGGAATATTCCACATCGTTTATCATGCCTAGTTCTTCTGTGAAAACAACAGGATATTGTCACACTAATTGAATAATTTGTTGTGGGTACGGCCCTGATAAATGCAAAAGATTAAGGTCGACTCGTAGTTGAGAATTTAATTCAAGTGAAAATGTAGCAGGAATGCATGAACCTAATGAAAAACTAACTTGTTCACATGGCTGGAAAGGAACCGACAAAGTGAAGTTTGCAAAGTCTAACTTCATTTGGCTATGCAACATAAATGGAGCTCCCAAAACTATCTCGTAAGGCAAGTGTTCTGCTACATGAACCATAATGTTCCTAGAGAAGGACTGTAATTTAATGTGTAATTTTTTTTTACCGAGAAGTGTTAATTGTGTATCGGACATGGTGTTACAATGTAAATCCACTGGTAATAAGGAATTTCAATGCTTCAATGGAATAGATTGCCACAGACAAGCATTGATTAAATTAATAGCAGAACCGGAATCTAATAGGGCTTGCATTTCTGCATTAAAGTAAATAACTTTAACCACTGGTAATGGTAAAAAGGGAAAACCTTGAACATGACTGTGTTTTTGTGCTTCTTATATTATCTTGTACACCTAGTCAAGATGTAGGAGTTGTTGGCGAAAAGTATTGTTTACGATGTCTGAAGCAAAACCGCTGTGCATGTCCCGATTTTGCACAAAATTCACAGACACATATCGCCAGTGTAGATGTAACTTGTAAAGTTGTAGGAGGCAACAATATTTTCCCAGTTGCCGGGGTATCAAGTACTGAAGAATATGTTACTAGTGTCGAGGGTGCTAACTGTGGTGCAGGTGTACTAGAATTATCTATGATTTGTTGTGTCCACATGATTAAGCTATCAAGTTCAACAAAAGTAGTAGGAAGTGTGGCAAAAGTACATGTGAATGGGTATTATGGTTTAATCCCAATATGATTAATTTACAAATTATTTTTTCAGAATCCGGAAGTTGAAAAATTTGTGCAAAATGTTTAAGTCATGCAAATGTAAGAAAATCTGCTGGTTTTTGTGGTGCATAATAATAATCTGAAAGAAATTGCGTTCGAATTCTTGAAGGAAAAAATAAATCCAAAACTGCTGCATGAAATTTGGGAATTTCCGTACCTTGATCTACCGTGGAGCGTAACAAAAATGTTAGTTTACCTTCCACTACATTAGAAAATAATATATATAATTCTGTTGAAGAATAATTAGAATGAGCACACAATTCTTGAAATCATATGATGAATTGAAGACATTTTAAAGCCTGATGGGTGTTATTGACAATAAAATGTGCGTTGTCTAATAACCGCTGTGCTGGATGGTTTATTGGCAATTGCTTAAATAAAAGCAACATACGATTCTGAGGTAAGATAGGTGTTACTGATTGTGGAATGCCAGCCGTATCTGTGCTTTGTGTCTGCTTATTATTCTTATTACTTGTACTAGGTTCTGTTAATGTCGCCAGTAAATCTGAGTATTGATTAAGCAAAATTTGTAAATTAGATTTCTCCCTAGCCACAGAAGGTGGCTGCAAAAGAAAATTAATACTGTCAATATGATACGCAATTTTAGCACACAAATGCCTCAAGGATGTGCTAGAAAATAAACCAGATTGTTCGGAAATCACCATCTGAAATTCTTTAAATTGAAGGTTTGAATCACTCCAAAGTTCACGAGTTTCTGTTTGAGAAAACTATTAAATATCCAAGCAAGCATCATTATTTTCCTTAAGCAAGGTTATAAGCACTGGCAAGGTAGCTACCGAATCAAATGAGATACTTCTTAATTTTAAATAAAAGACTAACTCATCCTTACGTAATAGTTCCAAGTTAGAAAGTGACATATTTTAAATTTCAAAATTTACTACTACTTATATTAATAGCCACTCAGAGACCTGAGGAACAGTATAATATTAAGGTAAATTTGAAGGTCCATTTGACAAGGAAAATACGTTCTTTGTGTAGGGGTAATCTTAGCACTCTTCTCCTGTTATTAATATTTAGTGATAAATTTAGAAAACATCAAAGGCGATAAATTTTGTATTTAAGAATTTTATACTTTGTTCAAGATTAATAATTTCACTGCCCGTATGTGCTCTATAGCCATTTTGTGCTGTAAGTTTATTTCTTTCTTTCTTTTCTTTTTCTTTTTTTTTTTTTTTTTTTTTTTGCTTGCTACCATCCGGCACATTCAAGGTGTTAAAGGTGAACTGCCAATTTTTAAAGGGTAAGGGAAGTGGATCGTGTAAATACTTCCTAATGTTTAAGGTTCACAGTAGTAGGAAGTGATGCAAAGCAAATTATAAGTTTTAAAAACATTTAACCTTAATTTATTTGAAGATGATATTTCTTGCTCTGATTACAACTATAAGTAATGTCTTGATGCCGATCTCTCAATGTCTGATTGTGTAAGGTAACCTCCAAAAATATAAACTTGAATTATGATGATGATGATGATGATGATGATGATGATGATGATGATGATGACGATGACGACGACGACGACGACGACGACGACGACGACGATGACGACGGCAGCGGTGGTGGTGGCAGTGGCGGTGGCGGTGGCGGTGGCGCTGGCAGCAGTAATACCATTAACTTTCCACTGGTTCTCAGTATAATTAGGTGGCCGATATAATTAAGAGTAAATTTAATAAGCCGTTCTTTTTCTCGATTCCAATTTGGGAAGAAATAAGGAATTTTAACGAATCAAATTATTAAACTACATTGAAAAGTTTCTACATACCAAGAATATTTAGAAGGCAAAGTAGAACTTACGCAAACTGTAGATTATAGTTCAATTTAACCAACCCCCCTTTGATATAATGTAGCTATAAGGCGTACGGTATTAGAAGGCACATGAGGTGGAGCTCGAGGGGGCTTGCCTAGAGCGACTGTCCTATCACAGTCGTGCAGCGTTGCCTAGTTCGGAACGCACAGCACAAGCGTGAGCAACAGAGATTTCTCTTTTTCATGCGCCCAAAATTATTACGGGAAATTCGACATTCTAATATGCCTTGGTGTATGCTGCGAGAATTTTTGAAGCAGCCTGTACAAAGATCACTTTTCTACGACGTATAGTTCTTGAGTTATCGCTTTGAGAATAAACAACTGACTCCCGTGTTTATGCTCATGTATGCAACTTCCAATCTTGCCTGTGTGTTTTGTTTCTTTTCATTACGCAGTTATGGAGTAACACATTAAGAAGTGTCGTGAGGGTGTTGCATTGAGCGCCGATTTAGGATGCTGCCCGTTGTTACTGAGTCACCCCTCTCAGTACCTCACAATTTACGTAGAATGGAAGGGTGATGTCGAAGTTTTCCTTGTGCCGCTATTGCATGTTGACCCTTATCTATATCAGGATGTGAGACATCCTGTGATGTTTCTTTTAGGAAAACACACGAATGCGTATTTTAATATCTTTATTCTCAAAACTATCTAAGTTCACTCGCTACCGGGTTTACGTGTATGCAAGAAGGTGTTTGCATTAGCACTCCGAAAAAATGTTGTTTATTCTGCCCCGTCTTCATACCCACACCAACACGCACACGCAGACACACACAGATTATACACACACACACACTCCCGTCTTCATCGACGTCCAAGTGAGTTGTGTGTCTTGCTACTGTTATATCCGCTTACCTGGAAAATGCACCCCTTTGTTCAGAAGTCATTCACCTAACCGAGACTGTGTGCTAATGGCCTGGGGTGAAATAGTTTTACCCTCATTTTGTATGACAGCTTCAGTCGTTAGCAACTGCGTATATTTAGTTCATAAATTAACTGACCACGGATCAGTGTAGTTGCGTGCGAATTCTTTAGTTCGGAACAAATTGTTCAAATTGTGCTTTGTGTAACTATGACAATAAGCAGAAAATTCACAAGTTTACATTGTGCTTAGTGAAGTTTTAACAATGTCACTTTCAAAGCCTGGTACCTGTGGCGTTGTTATTAAGGGTAAGGCACTGCGCTCTCAGGCCAGAAATATTATTTTGAAGGTGTGCAGTTTTTTTAAGGAATTGGCATCTGAGGAAGTGTGTGACCGGATCAATTTTTCACAAAGCAGGGATCTCGCAGCCAGAGCGTGCAATGTAACGCGTATTGTGAAACAGGGCAAAACTTCTAGCCCAGAAATTGGTGAACCTTTATTTAAATCTCCAGGAAAGCATGCCAGAAAACAAAACACCGTTTCCAATTTAGATGATTTTGAAAAAGATGTACTTTGCCGCACAATACATGAACTGTATGACAATGTTGAATACCCCACCATTAAAATGCTGGTTCGTGTTATGTTATTTGTGACACGACAAATGTTACTTTCCCTACCTGCGCTCTTTGGCGCAACACTTGGCAGCAGCGCAGCCACCGTGTGCACGCATTGGCTCAGCTCATGTGCCTTCTAAAACCGTACGCCGTATACCTCACTCTCTGACTCGGAGGTTGCTTCCCAACTGGCTGTCCATGTGAATTGCTTGATACCTTGAGTAGGTCTGTCCTCCCTCAGGTCTCTACCTGGCTCGATGTTCTGACTATGTTATGTCACAAAAGCGTCACTGTTGATGACCTATGAGGTGACGTCAACGCTCAAGGCTTGATCTGTCGGCTATATCTGACAACTTGAGCATGCTGTTGGTTGCGGGGTGGGTACAAAGCACCGTGATGTGTTGAGATAGCTGCTCAAATCAGTGCACTTTTAACTCCACGTGCTATGGCTATGCAACTAGCTGTGTTCACACTGCACATTTCCTAGATGCTCGTGTGAGTATAGTGACATGGGATTCCGAAGCTTTGGCGTGCTTATCTCTGCATTCTGCCACCTCACCTCCCTCTTCCTGCACCATAGTCAAGGCTGCAGCAGCAAGCATCTGAAGCCCTACTCTACCCTCTGTTTAATGGTAGAGAAAGAGACATATTCCATCCTATGCACTAATTCTTCATGAGGGAAACTGGCTAGTATTACAATCATTATTAATATTATGTATTAATTTCTAGTTTATGTTAGATATGGGCTTCGATGGTAGCTTTGATAGCCCACACTATATGCCATTGCAAGATACCCACAACCAATACAGTTAGATCTGTATAAGAAATGGAGGACTTCAGGATCTGTTGTGAATGTGAAGAAGAATAAGCACCCGATAGTGAAGACCTCAATGGCAGTTGAAAGAATTTGTATGGACATTATGAGAAGCCCCAAGAAATCAATAAGGAGATTATGTCAGCAAGTTGGTGTATCCATACCATTGTGTGCTCAAAGATCTCAAATTCCAACAATTTTGTGTGAGTGTAGTAAATCAATTGAAAGAACCAGACAAATAGAAATGAGTTACATATTGCAGCTGGTTCTTATCTTGAAACGTTGACAATCACTTGGACCCAATGCTTTTCTTTATGGCAGATGGAGCCCAGTTTCATCTTTCAGGTTATGTTAACTCACAGAATTTAGGTTATCGGTCACAGAATAATCCATATATTATGCATGAAGAACCTCTTTATGCAGAGAAGATAAGCTTATGGAATGCAAATTATTGGCATCATCTTTTCAGTGATAGAATTAACAATGCAAGCTATCTGGTGATCTTTGAGCCTTTTTATACACAATTAACAGAAAATGAAAAGAACCGTGGCATCTTTCAACAAGATGGTGCCACATACTACACATCCAATCAGACTATGGCCCATATCAGCAAAGTGTTTCCTAAAAACAGGCTTGTCAGCAAAGGCTCTGGCTTCTATGATTGCCTAAGCTGAGATTTTTATTTATTGGGAGCTCTGAAAAACAAAGTTTATGCTAACAAGTAGAACAAGTTGTACGTGGATTAATGCAACATTATTCAATAGTTGGTTTAAAGTGTCTCCATTTGATGTA